>JACEFZ010023350.1:0-15574 GCA_014155875.1 Cepaea nemoralis
AGTCGGAAGAGCTCATGGTGGCCCGACCAGCTGAAGAAGCAAATGTAAAAACCTCTCGGGACTTTCCCGGGGAGAAAAAGGAGGGGAACGTATTGACCTCGTGACAAAATTTGGCAGAACGGTTCGTCGAGGTACTGGGGAGGCGGGGGAAAACCTTTCCCCCAAACACAAAAGTCAAGAAAACATGACAAGAAGAAGAAAAAACTCAGGCCCCAAAAATGGAACCTTAGTGCAAAAATCAGAGGATTTTAGAGAAAAAGGGAGGGAAGCAAGAGCCTTAAAGCTCTACACCAAAACGACCGTGTCGGAAAAGTGGTTTTCAATTTTGAAAGTCCCCTCTCACAATACGGGGGACTGCAAATCGAGGCTAAGAACCCTCACTTTGCAGCTGTCAAGGACTTCCCAAAGGGGGTTGTCAGGGAAAAAGGCCAAGGTCAACAAGAAGCTCCCCACCAGGAGAGCTCATTCAAGTCCGAAAATGAAAATCTGGACAGGGAAATGGTGCAACCCAAATGAAGTCAAACAGCACAATGCATTACTGCAGGGAAAGTCGGAGCACAAAATTCGTCTGTCTCGGGAAACCCTGTGGAGCCCCCCCGAACAGGTCGGGGGCCGAGGAAGAGACTCCAACCAAAAAAACCACCGTATGGAATTGGTAGAGGTTAGGGTCGTCAAGTGGAGTGTTTATACGACCCAGCTGGACGGGGAGGCCGTGATTTCTGCGGATCTGGTACATCCAAACAATTACGGGTAACATTGGATATACAGCCTCACGAAAGTCTGTAACCATGAATTGCCCATTGCTAAGTGGGATTCGGTCAAGGTACGTCCCCGGGCACCATCAAGGCCGCTGTATTGCCCGACCCCTTTTTTTCCGTCTCCTAGGTTGCCGGGTATGTCTTTCTGGGAAGCCCAGGGAGCCAATCCATAGGGGAAAATGCAGACTCGCTCTCAGACGAAAACGGAAAGGCAGACGCAATTGTGACTAACCCTGCCGGGGGGACTACAAAATCCCCGAGTGAGGATGATACTTTACGTCCTTGCTACAAAAGCTGCAGAAAAGTCTGACCCACCGGGACGGGGGCAGTACTAAGAAGTAGGTACTCTACAGGCGGGGGGGAAGGGGGGAAAAACCTTACGGTCTTTTGGTCGCCCCGAAGCTCACGGTCCCAGATTCTTCAATGGGCAACCATCTCCTTTATGGACACATGGGTATTGCCGCCCCATGCAGCGGATTCCTGCCATTACTTTTGGGCCGGGAATGACAGATGATGTGCGTCGGTATTGAAGTCATGCCCTAGTGCCAGAGGGTGGACCGAAACCTGGCAGCACCGGTGATTTTAGATGCCCATCATGAACTCTTCTTTCAGAGGGTAGCCATCGAATCGTGGGTCCACTTCCCGGCTGGGAAAAGGGGAAACATGTTTCTTAAAATGGTGGATTGCTGTACAATGTGGGGTGAGGCGAAAATTTTACCACGATTGCTCAAAAGAGGGGCGGACGCACTGATGGGGGCCCTTCCCAGATTGGCTTTCCGGATCAAATTCTGACGGACAATGGATCTCATTTTTTGTGGAAAACTCATGGGGGAGGTATTTGGGGTTTTTTCCTCTAACCCATACATACCACCCCTTCCCACCCTCAACCCAAGGGACAAGTAGAGCGTTTCAACGGCACGTTGATGAAAATGCCAGGAAATTACGAGGAAAACCCTGATGGTGGGAAATATATCCCAGCACATCTTTGCCTATCGGGAAGTTCCTCATGGCTCAACAGGACTACCACCCCTACTTGCTGTTTGGTCCCCTAAAAGGCCGTTGGGCCTGTTGAGGAGTTGGACTGAAGAGGGGGGTCAGAAAAAGTGACTCATCCTTTCAATACGTGGAGGGAAATGAAAGAAAAACTCCACAAGGATGGACTCTGGCAAAACAAAAATTGAAAAAGGCCGGAAAAGAATGCGGCTTAACAAAAGTAGGTCTAAAAACAGCTTAGAGGTGGGAGATAAAATCTTGTTGCCTCCCCCAACGGGAAACAACAAACTGGAGATAGGTTTGGGAAGGCCATTTTTCCCCTGGAAAGGGTGATATCCGAACCAAATATAAATCCGGATCCGGGGGAAAATCGAAATTTTCCATACAACTCTTGCGGAAAACGAAGAGAGACCAGGAGACAAGGCAGCTACCTATGGCAAAGGCTGTTGCAGTGGAGAAAAGTGGGAACCACGAGGGCGGGAATATCCTTGGAAAACCCCGGAAAACCCTTTGGGGGTTCAAGTGAACCCGATCTGACCCCCCAGGAGAGGGGAAAGGGTAAACCCCGGTTCTCAAGTCTCATAAGGGGATTTGACTGATAAAAAAGGGCGAACGGGGTTTGGGGGGTTCGAATGACTTTGACCCACAGGGCCTGTTCGCCAAAAGGTTTACCCCCTGCCATTCTCTAAAAAAAAGGCCTGGAGGAGGAAAAAAAAAACTGCTGGAGGATGCGTGATTGCACCTCCACATCCCCATACAAAGCGGGGTTTTTGTTACGCAAACCAAGTGGAGAAAAAAAGGGTTTTGGGATAGATTCCGACTTTTGAACAGTCTACACATTTCAGGGGGAACCTTTGCCCAATCCAACTCAGTTATTCGCTAGGCTCCATAAGGCTCTACTTTTCAAAGGGGGATCTGAGTCGGGGGTACTATCAGATACCAGTCAAAAAGGGGATTCGACCACTGTTAGCTTTCAGTAACCCCCGGGGACCTACGAATTCAAGGGCTGCCCTTTGGACTCAGCAATGCCCAGTTGTTTCCCCATGATGAGACTTTTCTAGATCCTTCGGATCCGTCCACATCTCATTCATGGTGAAATTTTGTTTCCGTGACAGCTTTGGTGACCACTTCAAACCTTGGAGAAGTGTTTAATAGACTCAAGGAAACAGGGCTTACTGCTCGTCCAACCAATGCTATTGGGTTTCCAGACTCTGGAATTTCTAGGGCCACACCATCCGCCCGGACACTTGTTCCAGAAAGAAGAACCTGGAGAAAATCAGAAAAGCACCAAGGGCCAAAAAAGGGAAAAAGGTGTGCGATCTTTTCTCCCCGTTGTGTGGGGTTTTACCCAAATTTATCCCCATTTCACGGAACTGGGGGCTCCGTTGACGGAAACCTTGAAAAAGGGGTTTCCGGATCAATCATTTGGACACCCGAAGTAGAATGCTATAGTCTTAAAGGAGGCCCTTGGGCATCAAACCTGATTTCAGCTCCCTGACCTTTCCAAACCATTTGTGTTGAGAACGGATGCGAGTGCGATGGAATTGGAGCCGCTTTGTTACAGGAAGGAAAAGACGATGCTTCGGTTTTGAAACCTGTGGCATACGCAAGTAAGAAACTTCTACAGGCGGAGAGGAATTATTCAACCGTCGAGAGAGAGTGCTTGTCCCTCGTATGGGCAGTGCAAAAATTTCAGCCATATTTGTATGGAGTTAAGTTTCGGGTCCAGTCGGATCATCAGCCTCTGATGTACCCGGCTACTTCTCAGAAGCTCAACGCCCGTTTGATGCGGTGGTCGTTGTTACTTCAACCGTATAATTTCACGGTAGAATACATTCCTGGGAAGGAAAATGTTGGAGCGGATTTCTTGTCAAGACAACCAGCTCCTGAAGAAGAGGAATGAATCATCTGGATTTAACTCATTGTGGAGAAGAGTGAGATGGACTACTCTCTTAAGAGGGGGCCTATGTCGCGAGATTGCCATGAGTTAAACAGATAAATATACCAACGTTTGCTGGGCGTATATTTTCTAGGCCCACAACAGCCGTACTGGAAAAACACAGCACAGGTTACATCAGGTCAGCCCATATACACATTTGGTGGTGAGTGAGGAGGAAGTGAGTGCGCTGAATCAGATATCACTTTGACAAGTCATAAACACATCAGACGGAAATGGCTGCTGGGATTGTCACCACTGAACAGAAGCTTGACAGTTGTCAACAGTCAGAGACAAACCGGAATTGGCAGTGAGAGACAGGAAAACAGTGCATCTGTCAATTCTTGGTTTCCGGCACATCGAGAAGTTGACGGGGTTATTTGCAACTCTTTGTTGGAAGTAGACATAAACTTGCTGGCTTGTTTTGAAAATCTTAACAATTACTGACAACTTTGACAGGACTAAAGCCAGGAAAATAGATTCTTGCAAATGGCTGATATGTCCAAATAACACCTGTGTGGGGGCGAAAAGGACAACGTCACGTGGACAACTTGGGTAGTTTGCCATATAAACTCGAGTTGGGATCAACTAGGGTGGACTTGAATAATGCTCTAGTCGGAGTGAGGGCACTGCAGCGCCTAGTGGAAATAATATCTACCGTGTGTTAATTAGTGACTTAATTTTACACGTGCCTATAATGGCAGATGTAGATATGATTGATAGGACTGCAGTTGTGCCATTTAAGGTATAACCTATTATAATATATTCGTTGTAATTACTTTAGGCAGTAGCCTTGTTAAACTATAGTGTGATGATTAGCACTGTTAGTGGAAACTAGCTAGAGTAGTGAAGTGATACTTGGCTCTGTTAGCTAGAATAGATTAATGAAGTGTTGATAAGCTTTACTAGTTGAGAATTGAGTAATGAAGGATAATTGGGATCTTCCCGTAGGTGTCCCTGGTGGGCGGGGTTCCGCATTCTGTTTGCTGATATTTTTTCTTTGTCATAGCCTGATTCGACTCTAGGTGGGTAGCTAATCTGCTCTGTGACTAAGTCTAGTTAGCTAAAGATCATTAAGCAAGGCGATAGACTTACACTCAGCCGAAAGGATAGGTGACTAGTACTATCACCAGATGTGTTGTTTCTATCCTAGGTTCCCTACCAGATCCAAGGAAACTCTACAAGTTTTGGGAAAGAATTAAAAAACCCATTCTGAAGAACACCAGTTCAAGAGTCAATAAAGTTGCATACAGAAACGTAACTTAAGCTAGGAGGAAGTTGATTCACCAAAGATAGTGATGATTACTGATGCACCACCAGCATCAGACAGTAGTAACTAAATGAGAACAGTCTAATAGTTACCTAGTGTTATATAATCTCGTGTAATAGAACACAAGACATTATACGTGAGGCTAGATAGACACGAGTGAGGATCAATCACAGTAACAATCAACATTAGTAATTAGCACTTATGGACTGAATGGTTCGATGTGCAACGAGGATGATCTGTCGACTAACTAACTAACTAACTGCGTACACACTACAAAAGACTTGTGCAGTTTGTTTAGGAACATTAGGAACGGACATTGTGTAGAGTGCAACCGGTCCCTGATTAACTCTTAATACCACCGGTGTCTATTTCGGATGTTCATGAAATTGGATTACCAGAGGTCTACAGAGGCAAAGCATTATCCGGCAAGATGGTTTCGACAACGGGTGAGACGTACTTGTTCTGACGTAACGTGCTGTGGTCTATCTTTGCTGTGATCAGCTGACTGAGTTGATGTCTGAGAGTCAGAGTCTACACCCTTTATAGAACACGTCACACATTTTCTTCGCATACACGTCTCATACACGTTACACTTTTATTTTAATAAATTAATCTTTATTAATTTCTAGAAGTAAGAGTTGTTGAGTATGTTGCGTTGGGGAAGTATGAGAAGGGGGCATAGTACGACAGTGTGAGGGTGATAGGAAAAGGTGTCCATAGGCTGATGGAGTGTGTTGGACGGAAGCTGGTGGATTCTCCAGAATATTGAGAGGGGAAAAAAATATTATAATGTGGGTGTCGGATCTCCTCACTCCAGGGACGACACTTTAAAGGAGGACACGACAATAACAAATTTTCATACATTTTAAAAATGTTAATGTAGATACCCCGCTACTCGCATTATAGAAATGCGATATTTCTTTACTTGGCCACTATTTTTCATCTTTGGCTAACAAATATTCCTATTGTAGTCGACATATTTTCCTACTGTTTATTGGTTTGGTCGAGATATTTCTGTATTTGGCCACTATTTTTCCCATTTGGCTAACAAATTTTCCTACTTTTTATGAGTTTGGACGAGAAGTTTCTTTACTTGGTCAATAGTTTTCACCTTTGGTTAACATGATTTCCTACTTGCCCAATATTTTTCACATTTGACGAACAATTTTCCTACTTTTCATAAGTTTTGTCGAGCTATTTCCTATTTTTGTCAACATTTTTAATTAATTTGGTTACAACTTTTCCTACTTTTTATAATATTGGTCGAGGTGTTTCTTATTTTGGCCAACTGTTTTGTCAGTTTGGCTAACAATTTTCCTACCTTTTATAAAGTTGGTCGAGCCGTTTCTTATTTTGGCCAACAGTTTTGTCAGTTTGGCTAACAGGTTTTCTTATTTGACTGTTGGAGTGGTACATAGAACCTGTACTTTTGTCTGGATGTGAAATGTTGGTTGTGGAACAATTGATGCACACAAACAATAATAAACGAGACATGCACACAGTGGACCACCAGTACACATTGGAACAGAGAGACATGAATAAATACACATTGGTATAGCGAGACAGAATCACATACACAAGTACAATACTACAAAAGTACAAATACACAAATATCTGCAAACGAGCCAAGTACACCAGAAGAATGTCACAAGTACAAAAGGACAAGTGTTTACAAAAATGATACAAATCAAATAACAAAGACAGAGATTTTCATTTTTTTTCTCTTTTAATTTTTAATCACCAGTGGTATACACTTGTCTGAGTAGTCCATGTCGCTAATATCATACGTGTCCATGAGCACCCATTGTTGTTGGTCTTCTCTTTTTTCTAATACGAATACCTTGTTGGGTAACATGATCGACAGCGCCTTGCAGTAATTCCTAAGGGCTGTCAATTTGGCTCTAACTTTTTAATGGATATCCGTTTCCTCTGTTACTATGTGACCAGTAGTGTTATTCCTTGCTTGAGCTGTGTCTAAGGGTGTCTGATGTTGTGTTCTTATATGACGTTGTAAATTGTCTTTTCGTTGATACAAACGCCCACAGCTGTGACATTTGTGGGTTGTGGAATTGTGAACTGTATTAATGTGGCGTGTGAGATTGTATTTTTCAGTAAATATTTTCCCAGCGTCTTTATATTTCACCTAGTTGATCCCGTTTACCACACCTGTGAAAACAACAAGCACAACAATTTTTTAGTGTCCAAGAATATTTTAATGTTCAAGTTGTTTACTGATCTACTGACCGATCATATCTTTGACTTGGGCAGGTTGTTTGTGTGTCTACTCGTCTGTATCGCGTCCTTCAAGACCGATAACGTCTATTTCTAACCAAGAATTAATATTGTCAATCTTTCCTTGAGCGAAAAAGTTTCATATGTCCTGTGCTATATAGGGAATTTAGCCAACGGTGTTGAAAACAGGTCTTCCACTGGCACCCCATTCAGGCCTTGTTTGGTTTCAATGCGTTGCCTCTTGTAATAGCTAAACATACGGGTTCAAAACGACTCATAGTGACTTGTACTGTCAAATGTTATAGTACCACATTGACAGGAGTTTGTACGATTTAACGAGTACACCCGCCTGGTTGCATCTCTGTTGATTTTGTTCCTAACTACTCTTTCTTGGTTCATTGTATAATTTTTAGTGACAACCGGTCTTAGGGCAACCTGATGAGGGTCTGTTGGTGGCGTAGACATCTTTTTCGTGTTGACCAAATGTGGAATTGACACCAATGCCACCGAAATTATAAGGCGGGCTTAGTCTGTGTGCTTCACGAATAATAACAGTTGCACTTGGTCACAACACTGTGATAGCTTGTGCGCTGATATTCACGCTTTTCACACTAGGAGACATCGATTTACCACTAGTGAGAGCCCTGATGAATGTGGGGTGTTTGTGTCAGTAAACGATCATTCGAGTGATATACCACTCTGTAGCCACCCCTATGAAAACACACCGTGAGAAGACAGAACACTACAACGACGTATATTTATATTGAGCTTTGTTCCGTTATTGACGACCTAAATGTAGCCGCTTACCACCCATCCACCAGTGTGGATTGACTGAACGTTAAGGAGGTCGGTGATGTTGGTGGCGATGGACGTTCGTTGTTGGTTGGCGAGGGCTCGGGAGTTGCGTGTTCGTCGTTATATTCGTGGAGACATACCTCAAGTCTACTGAGACTTAGCGTGATTATGTCCTCCTTGGTAAAGTGTTCTTATAGTACAGACTGCAGTCGACACTTTACTAGATCATAAAAACTATCTCTTTTAACCCAAGACTCCATGAGCGAATCCATGAGTGGCTGGGCTTGCTGCATATTGCGAATAGCGCAGTCCAGGCAATCGCTGTGTGGTTCCGCTCTTAATAGACCCCACAGTTTCCGAATTAGGACTTCCTGGTCATCTGTATCTGTAAAACATAGATAAAAATAAGGTACTATACCCTCTGTACAGGGAACACATAATATCATTATTAGCTCTGTCTCGGATATGACACCCTCCTTTTTATAAGACCGTACAGTCATAGCGAACATGGCCATGTAGACCCCACCAGACACAATTCTGACTACCCATACGACTACCCAATACTAATAGTGTATATTAAGCTACCACCGTAAAGCTATGTTCACATCATTTTGACACAGCCTAATATGAGCTGTTACGAATCTATCTTGTTGTTTCCTCAGCTGTTATATACGTCTAGGTCTATATATCCCCTGTATTATACTAGTATTGTTAGGTTATCGGTGTGTCGACGTGAAGAAGCATATCGAAAATGTGAAAGATTTATCAAAGTCCAACTTACCATTAATGCTTTGCCACATGGTGAGCTCTGTTTTTGGTGTTGTCAGAGAGCGGTAGTTCTATATGATATAGACTGGTCGTCTTTTATACACGATATCTGCTGTTGTGGACTCGTATCAAGAGGTTGTCCTGTCTGGTTTCCTCGCTCTGATCGGCTGGTAGAAACTGTTTTGTACAGTGAATATTCCTTAGCATTTATACCCCGTTTTTGTCGATATGGCCTAGACCACGTGACCTGGTAGATTAGTCTGCACACAGCTGCGTCTGCAATAACGGTTAAGTCTTTAAGCCACTGGTCGCGATTATGAGAAGAATCGAGGCTAGTGATATTGGTTTTCCGACCACCTTATATTACAGGAGATATACCTTGGGTTTAGACGACATATGTTATAAGCCCCTCCCCGAAGATATGACGAGTATTATTGCTTTCCCAACTCCTTTCTATCGACGGCGATAATCCCCCCCAGGATTATTCATATATACAGCTGGCTATTATTGGTTTTATAACAGCTGGCTACGTGTATGGGTATCTTATGTTCTCCAATTTGTTATGTTAAGTTAAGCTGTGAAGTCGGATGCCTGTTTTTCCCTTGGACTTGTGGACACAGCGACACGGAGAGACAGACTGTCCCTAATCATAACCCGTATGACCAGCTAGACACCCCACACGCTGACGCCTATTACCCTTACCTGTAGCACAGCACCGAGATTCGAACCTGTCATCTCGTCTGGGGTACCACCTATACATACTCCTCACCCTGCATACCACCTCTCCTTTGCTACACATAGCCTGTTACTACCACCAGCTATCGCCATCACAACTAAGTAACAAAGTACATTAGTCAATATTTCTTCTACCACTAGATCACCCAACTGGGACTCGAACCCGGCACCTACGGAGGACATCGACGGCCCTCTTGACATGTTTCTCTAAGGTTTCTCTTTACCGATCTGATACCGCATGGAGAAAGTATTTGAAAGCACTTACCTAGCTACCTTTCACTCACCCACTCCATAACAATGTATAACACTAAGCCACGCCCACCACAACCTTTACTTCGGCCATCTTTTCTTTGCTAAGGTTTTCATTTGAAGCGGTGTAATTTATATGATGATAATGTATAAACCACTACGAACCACTATAGCTCATACATCCGAATTATTTACATTTTTACTTATTACAACTTTCATACGACACCCGAACGGCTCGAGGGTTCGAACCCGCGCCCACGCGACCACCCGGTCGTGGTCGCCCCCGCGTTCGTCGCCCGCGCTAGCCCCGACCACCCCGCCCGGTTTATATATATAGCATTATTAATAACCCACCTAGTTCATTACGACGACGATAAGCCCCTGGATTAGTTGTTAGGAGAATCAGTATTGATTTTTTGTACCACATTGTGCATGTACATCTCTGTGTGTTTTTGTAAGTTTTGACATTTTAAAGACACAGTCGGTTGTCCGTTGTTAGCACCAGTAGATACCCCGCTACTCGTTACACCGATTATCGGACTTGTGGTCACTCGGGTGCTGACCGGTCAGGTGACAACTACATGGGGGACACCACCACCTTCTTTGCGCTTACTATTTACGCCGGCTCCTTCCACTCCACCCTGACCGAAGACACGACACACACATGATGAGACCCATCACCCATTAGATCAGACTTTTTTCTTTTTAAAAAAAAATTTACCCGCCAAAAATACCGAGCTTAACAAGCCAAAGACACAACTAGGCAGGTGTTAGGAGGAATCAATATCACACCACAGAAGGAGCGGACATGACCCGCACTTTCAGACACCTTCACAACAAGCACCTTCGGCACCTTCAGGTGCGCACCTTCCCGCACCTTCTCCAGGGGGGGGGGGGGTGTAGGCATCATATATAACTACTTAGGTAGTATGAATCCTGGTCCCAGATGAGTCTACCTTCCTATCAGTGGCACAGGGAACTGCAAGTTAAGTTGGACACTATACACCGATAGATGATAGCTGACTTTAGTTAGCAGCGACAGGCTACCCTGTGATGACGAAAATCCCCCAGTGCCCTCAAGTATAACATACAGGCGAGACACAACTAGTTCACTCAACTTCTATCCTTACACACTACACTACTATAAATTATTATGAGGTGAAAAAGACAGTAGGTTAAGTTTTTGTGTGATGGTCTATAAATCAGACCGCACAGTTTAATTGTAAATGAAAGTAAAAAGTGGCTCCACTTGGGAGATAAAAGAAAAATGGATTTCTTATTAATGTTAGTTTCTGGCTACTACAGCAAACAAAGCTGTTTCGTTTGATCTCGAATCATAGAAGCACAGCAAAGCACTTGGTGGTGGGTTGAAGTCAGATTGATGGTTGGCAACTTAGCTCGCATCCGTTGCTCCCACGATAGTTGTCTGCAGTCCATCAGTTCTCCCTTGATGATGATGGCAAAGGGAACTGTACTACTTGGACTCAGGCAATACAACAGTTATCATGTGTGAACTCGTTGCTGATGCTGATTGATGATGAGGGTGCCGCTTGAGGGTGCACCACAACAACTCTGCAAATAAAGTCAAACAGGACATCTGGTAAGCGATGGTCTGGAATCACTCTTCCATCTTTATTCAACCATTGTGCTATAGCTATAGTCTTCTCATAAGGCAAAGGCAGCTCTAATTATTAGGACATATTCCTAACTGTTATTCTGAAAGGATACACCGACAAGATAGAAAGGAAAGGATTGATCTACACTCGTACATGACAGTGCCTATCTCTGTTCATGAGGAGAGTACGGTCTGGTCCTGAATTACTATATCTATGAGTGAATTGATCCAATTCCCTTCAGCGAAAAGAAACATTCAAGACAAGTACTGATTCTGTAAATAGCAGTGACTACTCCACATCTTCATTCTGGATCTAGCTATCGAACAATCCTTAAATGTGACTGTACTCTTGATGTGATAGGAAAGGACATGGGTCACAAACCCAACAATCACAACTGATGCTCCTAAGTGTACAAGAGACACAATGGTGTATTGTAAAGTAAGGAAATTGTTCCAGATACGAAGGTGACAGAATATGCTTTCCACTGATATTCATTCATAGAGGCCTGAGAATAGTCTCCAATGAATACTGTCTTGATTGGTGATAGTCACCAATGTATCCATATATATATATACTAGCTGACCAGGCCCGGCTTCGCCCAGGCCCTGGAGGGGATCTATCTATCTATCAGTCTGTCTGTCTGCTTGTTTGTCTGTCTGGCTGACCCGGCCCGGCTTCACCCAGTCCCTGGTGGGGAGCATCTCATTTAATTCATATAAGTAGTCATATAAGCTCTCCCGTTCCCGACTATCTGTATGTCTGTCTATCTGTCTGACCCGGCCCGGCTTCACCCAGTCCCTGGTGGGGAGCATCTCATTTAATTCATATAAGTAGTCATATAAGCTCTCCCGTTCCCGACTATCTGTCTGTCTGTCTATCTGTCTGACCCGGCCCGGCTTCACCCAGTCCCTGGTGGGGAGCATCTCATTTAATTCATATACGAAGTCATATAAGCTCCCGTTTCCGACTATCTGTCTGTCTGAGCCGGCCTGGCTTCACCCAGTCCCTGGTGGGGAGCATGCCGTTTAATTCATATAAGTAGTCAAATAAGCTCCCGTTCCCGACTATCTGTCTGTCTATCTATCTGACCCGGCGTGGTTTCGCCCAGCTCCTGGCGCACAGTAACTTAAAAGAATGTCCTTCCACACACCATCCATTATTTTTAATGAAAACTGTTTTTAATCACCGACATGACAGTTGATAACTTCTTTAAGCAGAAAAAGATGGGTTACAATATCATGCATTATTTTTATGAAAACTTTAAAAATGCCTTTAGATTATATCATTATTTATTATAACTTATATGCCTGAAAATAACTATAGACAAAGAGTTTAACAATAGTGCAAGTAAGTCCAACAATATGACTATAAAGTATATAGAAATGTTATTAAAAGTTATGCCCCTTGAAATAACTTTTCTAGAGTGAAGTCCCCCTGCTATATAGAAATTATATAATGAAAAATTAAAAATTAAATGTTATTAAGTAAGTCGCCGATTTTACACTAAGAAACTATTACAGTCGGTTGCACAGGAATGAAAGGAAGACGTGTAGAAAATTTCATCTCAATCGGATGTACCGTTATCGAACGCATCCAATACATAGCCAACTACACACACACATACACTCTGTTTTATATATATACTAGCTGACCCGGCCCGGCTTCGCCCAGTCCTTGGTGGGGAGCATCTCATTTAATTCATATAAGTAGTCATATAAGTTCCCGTTCCCGTTACCGACTGTCTGTCTGACCCGGCCCGGCATCGCCCAGTCCTTGGTGGGGAGCATCTCATTTAATTCATATAAGTAGTCATATAAGTTCCCGTTCCCGACTGTCTGACCCGGCCCGGCATCGCCCAGTCCTTGGTGGGGAGCATCTCATTTAATTCATATAAGTAGTCATATAAGTTCCCGTTCCCGACTATCTGTCTGTCTGTCTGACCCGGCCCGACATCGCCCAGTCTGTCTGTCTGTCTAATCATTTATTGGTTGCAGTTAGAACAACCTTAGATAAACGAAGACCAACTTACAATAAGCATTAGAAAGAGCACTTGAAAGATCTTTACATCTTCCCCAACAATTAACTTGGGTAAATGGAGCAGCGGCAGCAGCAGCAGAAGAAGAAGAAAAAGGAGGAGTAGGAGCTGGGAGGAGGAAGAGGGAGGAGGAGGAGAAAGAGAGAAGAGGAGGAGGGAGAGGGAGGAGGGGAGGAGAAGAGGAAGAGGGTAGGAGGTGGAGGAGGGGAGAGGAGGAGGAGGAGGAATATAACGCATATGCCTGTAGATTTAATAATGGCTGAAGTTGTTCCATGTCTTCTTAGAGTTGGCGACAGTGTAAAGAAATATAAAATCTTCAAACTTGATAGAGATAAGGTAACTATTATTTATTCATTCTTTAAGCAAAAAAAGATGAGTTACAATGTTATGCATTATGCATTATTTTTATGAAAACTTTGAAAATGCCTTACAGATTGTATCATTATTTATTATAACTCATATGCCGGTACATAACTATGGACAAAGAGTTTATAAATCTTTGAAAACGATGCCACAGTATGACTATAAGTTATACAGAAAAGTTATGCCCCTTGAAATAACTTTTACAGAGTTAAGGTCCCCTGAGATATATGAAATTATAATGAAAAATGAATAATGAAATAATATTGGGTAAGCAGCCGATTTCACACTAAAAAAATATGACAGTTGGCTGCGCTGAAATGAAAGGAAGACGTGTAGAAAATTTCATCTCAATCGGATGGGCCGTTCGCGAGCGCATAAAGGACATATGGACATACAGACAGACAGACGGAGATCGCCTTATATATATATATATATATATATATATATATATATATATATATATATATATATATATATATATATATATATATATATATATATATATAAAGAAGAGTCTTCCTGTTGAGATTGTATTAACTAGTGAAGAGATCCTATCCATACTTACGAACTGGGCTAATCTAGAAAAGAACAGTATGGGCGCCCAAGCGGCAGTGGACAATGATAACTAGGTCATGCCATGGCGTGGGGCTGGTGTTAGATATAGCGAGGCCATTTTGATGAAATACATACTATTTGATTTTAACCATTCCATTCAGTAACTATATCTTCTAGTATTAGCAGCACAGTAATAATAACCTTATTGTAATATGTTAACAAAGTATCTCAACCAGAGTATACTTTAAAACTAGCGTGGTTTTGTACCACGTTGCAGTGTCCCTTTGTCTGCTAGCGATCATATTCTCCGACACCGAATTTATACAAATATTCTAGAATGTGTTTCGTTCTATTACGAACGAGTTTGTTCGACTGAACTTCACGGTAAATTAAATATTCTATTAATATATATTCTATGGGCAACCATGCCGTTTGGGGAATTGGCCGACCATCATGTCGTAAACTCACATTAATTGCAAAAATGTTATGAACATAAAAATATATGGGAATAATAATCGTTTGGCCTTACCTAGTTCCAGAATCAGATTCTCACTACCGGTCGGGGCGCTTATTCAATTTAACAACAGTTCGGTAGACTTACTGATGTTAGTACTATTTTTTAAACATTTACCTTTTGAATTACTAAATTTGCCGCGACCGTTGTCTGCGATTTCTAGCAGAAGAGTGAGACCGGATATGCAACTGGGCTTAGCAAGTGGTCGTTTCCGGGCCCCGTTGTCTGTTGGTTTGTAGTTGGCCAGGATAAGTAAGCCAAACTAAATTAACCTATTAACTGTAAATATAATGTGATCGTAACATTTATATAAACATTTCTAAAGATTCTTTATCATACACTGAATACTAAGCAAGAGGGGAGGGTGCAGCCAGGCTTTCACCACGCATGTCTTGAACCCGTCATTTTCCGTCTGGGCGTCTCGTCCGTCCTGTGTATGTGCTAGATCTCTGTGTGGGCCACTGGCTTGTGAAAATTGTACTTCATGACCAAGCCATGTAACTAAAAATATTGCCTTTCAGAAAGTGTCCATCTGGTCGATTGTCTGTACATGCTTGTTTGTTCAGTGAATGTCTTAGTTTCAGAAAGTTCTGTCTGAAACCGCAAAGGGTATCTGCGACTAGATGCTAAAGGAGGCAAGGAAGACATGTTTTAGCCCGTCTAGTGTGCTCCCTCACATACACTTGTGCCTGTCTACTGTGCTCCCTCATATACACTTGTGCCTGTCTAGTGTGCTCCCTCACATACACCCCTTT
>JACEFZ010023351.1:2500-84451 GCA_014155875.1 Cepaea nemoralis
ACATGGAAGCGCTTTTGAAGTGGTAGAAGTCTTAGATGGCTGTATAATTTATTACTTTCAACGTGCTTTATGCTAGAAACTAGACGTATAGCGCGGTTTTGAAGCGAACACAATCGTTTCATATTAAATTTAGGGCAGCCATCCCAGACTGTGGAACAATAATCGAGAGGTGATTGGATATAGGATGCATAGAATATTTTACGTGTGCTTTCATCCAAAAAGTGTTGAATTTTAGCAAGTTGGTAACCTTTTTGTGCTATTCTCTTGGTAAGGGCGTGAACATGAGGGCTCCAGTTTAAATGTCTGTCAATTAAAAGACCTAATGTTTTATGTTCATTTACATTAATTATAGGTAACGTGTCCACGTGGAGCTCGAGCGGTGTCCCAGTTATGGCTAGCGTCTGTAGTTTTTGTCTGGTCGTTATTAGCATGGATTTAGTTTTGTCGATGGTAATTAACATGCGATTTTCATTGCTCCATCTACTAAGGTTGTCAAGATCGTTTTGTAAAGAGCTCTCTAAGTCACAAAGGCTCTCTTGACTTGTGTAAATAGTGCAGTCATCCGCAAATAGATCACACGAAGTATTGAGGTATAAAGGAAGATCGTTAATATACACTGCAAAAAGCAGCGGACCTAGTATTGAGCCCTGAGGCACCCCAAAATTAAGTTTTGTGGGTCTTGATAGACAGTTATTAAAGGACACTATTTGTTGTCTGTCTGATAAAAATGACGTAATTAGGTTCACCATTCACCAGAGAGAGAGAGAGAGAGAACAAACTTTTCAAAGGGTCACAAATTGGGTACGCAGGCTAACATTCAGTCCTTCCAACCACTCATCTTTCATACATCAATTATCTACTGTGCATGTTACATTCACACAGAAAGAACATTGTCAAATGAATGCATATTACCATATTATGAGACAGGCAGGCAGGCACATGCACACACAGACACATGTATAAACACATTCATACATACCTACATACACACATTCATACAACATTTACTCAAACTCGCACAGTTATACACCCACTTAATAACTCACAAATACAGACTCCCTCGCATGCATATATATACCCACTCACAATCACACAAACAAAAATTTACTCATAAATACATTATCTCTCCCTCTTTCTCTCACTCTCATGAGATGGTACTTCGACACTGGGCTAGAAGTCTCTACAACAACGTGACTATGACAGATGCAAGCACTTTCAAGCGTTTCCAGGCCCAGACAACCTGATTACCAAGTCATCGGATAAAGGAGTTAAATCTCAGTCTTCCAGAAAGTTAACAACCAACCACAGAAATAATACTACCCAAGATAGGGAATAAAAGACAGTGCTCTGTAACACAAGATAGTATAGGATAACAATACAATACAGTGTAACATAATGCAGTGTAGAGGAATACTATATGGTATAGCAAATCACTATGCAGTATAGTGTTACACTATAGAATACAGAGTAACACTATAGAATACAGAGTAACACTGTAGAGTTTGGAGTAACATAATACAATATAGTGTAACACAAGACAGTATAGTTGTAACAAATGCCAGTATGCAGCAATGCAAGACACGATGTAGAAATGAACTAACTGTCATGGCCGATGTGATCCAAGAACTCCTGAAGCTCCACTAAAGGCTGTACTTTGTGCAAAGTGTTCCTGCGACAGAACTCAAGCAGTGTTGTAGTACTGCGCCAATCCTGTGTGAAGGGGAGTGGTGCAAGCGAACAGTTATACAAACATAATAATGATGTTCAAAACAATGTATTCCCTTAGTGAATTTAAACACAAAAGCCACAAACAATATGTTGCACGATTTACTGCCTCGCATGTATCACTGCATTTTTGTCAGGTGCATACTGCAGAGTTATATACCACCTGAAGTGAGTAATTAAATAATACTTCTGGTATGAACCTAAGGCCTATCCACGTTAATATGGAAGCACTACCGTGGTTGACGTGGATAGGCCTTAGGTTCATACCAGAATGCGATCGGCGTTGCCAGTAGTGGGTTGTGCTCAATATTTAAATTTCAAATCCCGAAACAACCACATAATCAAATAATACTTCATTGTTTCAGCTTAAGTGTTATTCATTTACTCACTTCAAATGATTTATAACTCTGCAATATGCACCTGATGCAGCAAAATATGCCAGGTAATAATGATGCACCTCAAGTAATGAAAGTAAGTCAAAAGGAACATCAAATAAATCTGGATTTCTTCTTGCTCCTTTATCATGAGAAGAACACTGGTTGTGCTTTTACTGCTTACAGCCAAGAGAAGTAACGGATGCAGCAGGGTATAACAATACTAAATAAAAACAGTTAGGTGGATGTAACTCTCACTTTTTCGCAGGAGTTACACATACCTGGTTTGTTTCGTATTGCTTATAGCCAAGCTGCATTTGCATAGTTATACTCTCTGGTCAACATAACAATTTAGTAGTATAGGCAACCAGAGTTGTCTTCCCTCAGCTTCACAAACATACACAAAGTATGCCTGGTAGGTCCATTTGAAAGACATCTTTTCCTAATCCATGCAGAGATGTCTTCCCTTCAAAGAGTGATCTAGCCAAGTCTGCAGCTATCAGTTTATCAGTGCTTGTGTTCTTCCATGTCATTCTCAACATTCATCACATGACTCTAATCATTGTCCTTCATTACATTAAAATTGTTCTTGAATGAACATGAAACCAACACTTTCCCAGCATGAGACACATGTAATCCCTCCAAGTCACTGTGATTCCCAGACTGAGCGGACACAAGAACAATCATATGCTCACAAAATATCTAATAAGGTCTAAGTAATTTTCTACCTTAAGTAAATAAAATAATCTCTCTCTACAGGTCACTGTTGGTATGTTCTATTTTTCAACTCCATATATAGGAAGACTTGTGGTATGTTCTATTATCTATCTCCATATATACAATGACTTGTATGTTCTATTATCTATCTATATACATAAAAGAGAATGTTTGTGTGTGTCTTTGTTTGTGTCTTTGTGTATCCCTTATACGTTCGCGAACTGTCCATCCGATTGAGATGAAATTTTCTACAGATGTTCTTCTCATTCCCGCCAAGCCAACTGGCATAGTTTGTTAGTTTAAAAACAGTTATTTACGTATTAAATTGAATTTAATTAAAATATTACAAGGGGACTTAACTTAAGAAAAGTTATATCAAGGGACATAACTTTTAGTAGCATGTAGTATTATGTAATTTAAATAATTGTTGTATTTTTCTTAAGTTTCATAAAATGTTTAAAGTAGTTCATAAAATGTTTAAAGTAATTATCTACAGTCATATGCGTTATAATATAATGATTAATTATTTAAGGCATTTTCAAAGTTTTCATAAAAATAATACATCTATTTTAAATACGTGAAAATTTTCCAACCCATTTTTCCTGCAACGGGAAAGGGCAGTCGTGTCTGATATAAACAAAGTCATAAAAACTGTGCATCTTCAAAGTTTTTGTAAAAATAATGGATCTATTTTAGATACGTGAAAATTTTCGAACCCCTTTTTCCTGCAATGGGAACGGGAAAGGGCCAAACATAGATAGACAGACAGACAGACAGACAGACAGACAGATTGATCCCCACCAAGGGCTGGGCGAAGCCGGGCTGGGTCAGCTAGTCTTAATATATACAATGACTTATGATACGAGTATGTTCTATTACCTACCTCCATATGCACAATGATTTGTGGCACACATTTGTCAGTAAACATAGGGAGTGTTGATATTTTCAATCCTTAAACAGACCTTGAATTTGATATAATGTTTCTCTCTTCCCCCCCCCCCCCCCCCCCCCCCCCCCCCTCTTCTTACCTCTATCCCACCTGTGTGCGAGTACACACCCATAACACACACAGTTATATTATACATGAAAATCTGAAGTACAGGTATATGCAGGTGACTGACTTAAATTCTGCCGGAGATTTCAAACAAACAAATTCCCTCCCAGTCATTTTCAAATATCATTTAAATAAAACACAATGAATAAATAAAATAAATGATTGTGTCTAATTATTAGAGAAATTTACTTCAATATTGATTTAATTTTTAAAAAAAACTTCAACAAATAACACAGGATCAATGCAAATTGTGAACATTTTACATAAAATAACTTTTTCAAAATATACTTTGTAATACGCCAAAAATAATATGCTTTTGTAAACAAACAATACCTATATATATATATAGTACTGGAGAGTTTTGGTCAGAGACCATAACTTTATGAAGGGAAAATCCCAACTGCACCTCCCCGCGGTAGAGGATGGAAACACACTACGGTGTGGCTAACACAGCTCTGGGGACCGAGTATCCACCGGAATAAGTGGACAACTCTGCAGCTGAGCAGAGCAGGGCACTCACTTGTCCTTACAGTCGGAAATGGCTGTCAAAGGCAGAGGTAAAAATACCACCATGTGAATGTGGAAGGCAAGGGGAAACCACCACATTATCTTCCCAAGACTTCATGGCAAAACATATTTCAAAGTTAGTGAAGGACGTTAATGGCTGTCTTAGGGCATCCTCGTCCGGTAGGGACAGTCATGAGCCACAGGTGACACCAGACCGTCATCCAGCTACTGATGGCAAAAACTTAACTAAAATAAATAAATTTAGGGTAGGAACATGGAATGTTAGGACATTAAATGAGCTAGGAAAGTTGACCAATGTTCTAAGAGAGATGGATAGCATGAAAATGAATATACTAGGCGTTAGTGAGATGAGATGGAAGGGATCGGGCAAAATTATAGCTGACAATCACACAATAATTTATTCTGGAGGGGATACACATGAAAAAGGTGTAGGAATAATATTAGACGAAAAAACAGCCAAGTCAATTAATGGATACTGGTGTATTTCAGATAGAGTTATTATGGTAAAAATCAAAGGCAAACCAATAGACATAAATATTATACAAGTATATGCACCAACAGCAAGCAGTAGTGATGAAGAAATACAACACTTTTACGACGAAATAGAAATGGCGATGGCTCAAATTGGATCACAAGAAATAAAGATAATACTTGGTGATTTTAATGCAAAAGTAGGAAAGGGAAAAATGGAGGATGTAGTGGGGAATTATGGTTTAGGTACAAGAAATGAAAGAGGGGAAAAGCTAATAGAATGGGCAAATATCAATGATATGATAATTGGAAACACATGGTTTAAACACCATAAAAGACGACTGTACACATGGATAAGCCCTGATAAGAAAATACGCAACCAAATTGACTACATACTAATTAATAAAAGATTTAGAAATGCTTTAATTAATGTAAAGACAATGCCTGGTGCTGACTGTAATAGTGATCATGTACCACTATGTGGACAAAGTAAAGTAAGATTAAAGAGAGGGGAAAAAAATGGTTAAGAACATGAGTACTTAATAAAGAGGTTCTGAAAATAGATAAAGAAATGCAAGAACAATACAGAGTGACTGTGAAAAATAGGTACAATGCAATAACTAAAATACAGAGTATAGATGAACAATGGGAAATGTTAAGGGACTCCATTCATCAAACTAGCAAAGAAGTATTACCGGAGAGAGGCAAAATAGCTAAGAAAAAATGGATGAATGAAGATATCTTAAAACTGATGGACAAAAGAAAACAGAGTAAAAATGACAAACAAGAATACGCTAAGATAAATAAAGAAATAAAAGATAAATGTGGGAAGGCTAAAGAAAGTTGGTTAAACGAGCAATGCAAAAAAATTGAATTAAATTCCATTAAAGATACAAAAAATATGCACAGACAAATCAGTGAGCTTACAGGAAGAAAAATAAGAATAAATACAGGGTGTTTGAAATCAAAAACAGGAAAGATAATATTAGAGGAAGATGCTATAATGAAGAGGTGGAATGAGTATATAAGAGAATTATATGAAGGAGAAAGGGAAGAATTAACAGAAGATAGTAACTTAGAAGGTCCACCTATTCTGAAAGAAGAAGTCGCTGACGCTATGAAACGTATGAAGAAAGGAAAAACAGCTGGGCCAGATGAAATCACAATAGAAGAATTAGAAGTATTGGGAGAATTTGGAGTAGATATATTAACCAAAATGTTGAATGATATCTACAGCAGTGGATATTTACCCAGTGATATGCTGAAATCTGTATTTATAGCTATACCAAAAAGACCAGGAGCAATTGATTGTGAAGATTTTCGTACAATTAACCTTATAAACCATATCACTAAGCTTCTACTCAGAATCATAATGAGAAGAACCAAAAAGAAAATAAAAATGGAAATTAGTGAAGAACAGTATGGATTTGTGGAAGGAAAGGGCACAAACAATGCAATTTATACATTACGGACACTAATAGAAAGGTCAATAGAGAAACAGAGAGACATATATTTGTGCTTCATAGATTATACTAAGGCATTTGATAAAGTAAAACATGATGAACTGATTAAAATGTTGGAAGATATCAACACTGATGGAAAAGATTTAAGAATAATAAAGAATATTTACTGGAACCAAGTAGCAGCAATTAAAATGGGAAATAAAGAGGGTAGTTACGAACAGATAAAGCTAGGAGTACGACAAGGGTGTGTCTTGTCACCAGATCTTTTCTCCCTGTATAGCGAAGTAATAATGAGAGAGATCAAAGAGATGCCAGGAATACTAGTTGGAGGTTATAATATAAATAATATACGCTATGCAGATGACACAGTATTGGTGGCGGATAATTCAACAGACCTACAACAATTATTAGACGTTGTAGTAACAGAGAGTGCAAGGAAAGGACTCTCCTTGAATATCAAGAAAACAGTAACAATGGTAATATCAAAGAAAATGGTGACACCAAAATGTGACATAGAAATAGAAGGGAAAATCCTTAACCAAGTTGATAATTTTAGATACCTAGGGGCATTTATAACATCAGATGGAAGATGTACAACAGAGATTAGGAGCAGAATAGGGCAGGCAAAAGCCGCATTTCAGAAAATGAAGAGTATCTTATGCAATAAGTCACTATCACTGAATGTAAGAAAGAGAGTGCTGAAATGCTATGTAGAACCAGTTTTGCTGTATGGCAGTGAATCTTGGAATGTAAATGAACAAATTAAGAAGACATTAGAAGCAACAGAGATGTGGTTCCTGAGACGAATGTTGCGAATTCCTTGGACTGCCAGAGTAACTAACGACGACTGCCTGAAACAGGCTAACTGAAACTAGAACATTATATACAACAATAAGACAGAGACAAACAGCTTTCCTCGGTCATGTGATGAGAAGAGAGGCATTGGAGAACATCGTAACAACTGGAAAGATCGAGGGGAAGAGAGGCAGAGGTAGACCAAGAGAAGTGATGCTGGATGGATTGAGACGGTGGCATGGAGGAATATCAGCAGCAGAGTTGATCCAGAAAACCAAAGACCGAGATCTATGGAGAGCCATGAACGCCTACGCCAGCCGGCACGGCACTTGATGATGATTATATATATATATATATATATATATATATATATATATATATATATATATATATATATATATATATATATATATATATATATATATATATATATAAACTTCAGATTTCTTTATATGTTTCAGCATACAGGTTAATTAAAGTCACTGCTGAGTTGTAAAACAAAACTTAGCTATCATAAGCGAAACAGTTCATTTACCTGTAACAAGCTTTCAAATGCCAAACTGGTATAATACCTAGATTTGTCATAGTTCTGTTGCCAGAGATACATCAAAGCCAGTTCTGTGCTATAGCGACTCTAAACATGAACAAGTATACATTCAATAATCAATCAAATTTGTCTTCTTGGTTTCATGGAACTAAACACAATCCTGACACCTTGCCGTCTTGATAGACGATAGTTTGTTACATTGTGCTTAAAACAGGAATAATAACTATAACCCATGGAGGTAGCAAATGTGACTGATCAGAAAATTTGCGTGGCTCATGTTTGTCCACAATCGATGCATGTGAACACATGGTTATATCCACCATCATGCACCATCTGATGTCTCACATGCTCAGTGTCTGACCTATCTGTAGTTGTTTTTTCCTTTGTCTCTACTCTGTTCTTGATCTTTTCCCTCAATGCAATGAGATCAGCAGCAACTTGCTCTTTATGGTGCAATATCAATGATTGTATCAATCATGTCCCGCTTAAACACATCTTTGTGCCGCAGTGCCCTGAGATCTTTTCCCTCAATGCAATCAGATCAGCGGCAACTTGCTCCTAAGTTGCAATATCAATGATTGTATCAATCATGTCCTGCTTATACACATCTTTGTGCCGTATTAGAGGCTGACCCTGAGATCTTTTACCCATCTGTAGTTCACCAAAACAACATGTCTTTTGGTATTCTACTGTTATCCATCCTCCTAATGTGTCCTATCCATCAAAGTCTACGAAGACTGAGTATGGAACAAACTGTCCCACTACCTAATCTTTCCAAGACTTTGGTATTTGTGATAACATTGCAGCTCTTTGAAAAAACCATAGATGCTCTTTCTCTCGCAACAAGTGTTGTATGGTGTAGATGTTGATTGTTGCAGTAACACATTGGTTGTAAGCAAGTCTGTATAATGCTCTCAAACAACCCTCCTTGCTGGAGCAACACTTAAATCCAAATTCATGCACTCTTAAATATATTGTATCATCTGCTATTGTTTCTTCAACTAGCAGTTATTCAAAGATAGTCTTCAGAGTATCTGCCCTTGTCCACCAAGAGTGTTGCAACTACTGGTGCGTTAGAAGCTAATACTGCCTCATACCCCAGCATGACCCAGACAGTATCACCATGTAAGTCTATATAAGAGAGACATATAAGCATAAAGTGTATCTAAGAATAAGGTTGACCCTGTTGCTAGGTCAGACTTTTGTGGGTGTGTGAACTGGGTATTGGGTTCAGAGTTAAGTTGTAGAACCAACAGAAGGGGTAAGATGCTATTGGTTAAAACAAACACGAGACAGGGAGAGTGGAAAACACAGTAAAGTAATGGAGCCCTTTTCCTGCCATGAGATATGTATATATTCAGTATGTATGTATGCATATGTTCAGTATATGGTGCTAGCCAAATATTTTTTGACCAGCTGACACTAGATGGGTGATGTGATCAATATGACGCTGGCAACTTAACTTCCCAGAACATTTTCTAGCATCTCTTTAAAGTCAGTCAGATAAACCCCACCTGGAAGGGGATGCAATACAATGACCACCGGGCTAGCAGGCCAGCACGCTAGCCACTCAACCACTGTAGCTCCCACAACAAAGAGCATCTAAACAAAGTAAGGGCCCCTGTTCCACGCTAGCCACTGAACCACTGTAGCTCCCACAACAAAGAACATCTACACAAAGTAAGCGCCCCTTGTCCACACCCAGAGACATATTGGGTACATGGTGCTAGCCCCATATTTGTATAAATCGACAGGTGATGTGGTTGATAATTGCTGGCCACCTTGACTTCCCAGACTATTTCCTGGTACCCTCAATGCAATGAGATCAGCGGCGACTTGCTCCCAAGGTGCAATATCAATGCCTGTATCAATTATGCCCAGCTTACACACATCTTTGTTCTGTAGTAGAAGCCGACATCGAGTTCTTTTACCCATCTGTTATTCAAGAAAAGAAAAAAAAAAAGATGTTTGGTATTCGACCGTCATCCATCCTCCTGTGTCCTATCCATAGAAGTCTATGAAGACTGAGGCTGGGTCAACCTGGGAGCCCAGGTCAATCTGAACAAATGCCAGCCTCACTGGGGATTCAAACACACAACAAGTGGGCCAGCAGGCAAGCATGCTACAAACTGTGGTAGCGTGATCCAAAAGACAAAGAGCACAGCTACTCAAATAGTTATATTACATTAATATATATGTATATTTTCATGTAGTTGTATCAGTGTGTGTTTGTTGTTTGTGAGCTGACAAAGGCTTGGGCTTCTTGCCTATTTTGTTACTTGTGATCATGGTCGAGAGTAAAGCTGATCTACTTCTTGCATATTTGGTGATTCATTCATTATGATATTACGTTGTATTTTAGTGAGTACATAAAGCAGTGATAAACTAACAGCACAGGATGTTTCACCTCTTCACGCTACACGTTCTGTCTGGAACACTGCTTCCATTACAGCTATCTTAATACATCAATATCCTGAGCAAGGTGGTAATCCATCAGTGTCACACATAGACTCTTTGTGATGTCCTGAGTCCATGGCCATCAAGGGGATGCTGTATTACATTTTCAATGTTACAGACCTTCCACTTTTAGCCATTCTTGACTGTTATACTTTTAATATGACTGGTTATAGAGCTGTCTATAAAACTGAGCATCAAACACCCACCTGTAAGTGCTGCTTGGTTGATTCATTCACCATAGAGCTGTCTATAAAACTGAGCAGAGACTGCTGTTCCTTCCCACTCATCATGAGCTTCAGCTTACTGCGTACCACGTAAGGCAGAAAGTGTTCCTGTAATAATACATAATATATGGTAAAGATGTCGCTGTAACAATGAACAATATATGGTAAACATATGCCTGTAACAATGAACAATATATGGTAAACATGTCCCTGTAACAATGAACAATATATGGTAAACAAATGCCTGCAACAATGAACAATATATGATAAACATATGCCTGTAACAATGAACAATATATGGTAATCATATGCCTGTAACAATGAACAATATATAGTAAACATGTCCCTGTACCAATACACAATATATGGTAAACATATGCCTGTAAGAATGAACAATATATGGTAAACATATGCCTGTAACAATGAACAATATATGGTAAACATATGCCTGTAACAATGAACAATATATGGTAAACATATGCCTGTAACAATGAACAATATATGGTAAACATATGCCTGTAACAATGAACAATATATGGTAAACATATGCCTGTAACAATGAACAATATATGGTAAACATGTCCCTGTAACAATGAACAATATATGGTAAACATGTCCCTGTACCAATACACAATATATGGTAAACATATGCCTGTAACAATGAACAATATATGGTAAACATGTCCCTGTAACAATGAACACAATATATGGTAAACATATGCCTGTAATAATGAACAATATATGGTACACATGTCCCTGTAACAATGAACAATATATGGTAAAAATATGCCTGTAACAATGAACAATATATGGTAAATATGTCCCTGTAACAATGAACAATATATGGTAAACATGTCCCTGTAGGAATACACAATATATGGTAAACATATACCTGTAAGAATGAACAATATATGGTAAACATATGCCTGTAACAATGAACAATATATGGTAAATATGTCCCTGTAACAATGAACAATATATGGTAAACATGTCCCTGTAACAATGAACAATATATGGTAAACATGTCCCTGTACCAATGAACAATATATGATAAACATATGCCTGTAACAATGAACAATATATGGTAAACATGTCCCTGTACCAATTCACAATATATGGTAAACATGTCCCTGTACCAATACACAATATATGGTAAATATATGCCTGTAACAATGAACAATATATGGTAAACAAATGCCTGTAACAATGAACAATATATGGTAAACATGTCCCTGTAACAATGAACAATATATGGTAAACATATGCCTGTAACAATAAACAATATATGGTAGACATGTCCCTGTAACAATGAACAATATATGGTAAACATATGCCTGTAACAATGAACAATATATGGTAAACATATGCCTGTAACAATGAACAATATATGGTAAACATGTCCCTGTAACAATGAACAATATATGGTAAACATGTCCCTGTACCAATACACAATATATGGTAAACATATGCCTGTAACAATACACAATATATGGTAAACATATAACAGAAAACAACTCCACACCTTACTGAGGATTTGAACCCGGGTCTCCCGAAGGAGAATATGGCAGTCTAGCCACTCGGCCAGCCGCTCCTAGAGTATACTGTATGTGCATATATGTCCATGTAATAATATACCATTTATGGCAGATAGGTCCATGCAACATATACTGTATATGTATATATGTCCATGTAACAATATACTGTATATGGTAGATATGTCCCTGTAACAATATACTGTACATGCCTTGCCTCATTAGCACAATTTTCTAACACACAAACTTCACTAGTAAACCTAATATTAGGGAAAACTCTTGAGGTAGATAAGTGCAAACAATAAGAAAGAGAAATGGTTGGACCTTGGAATAGAATGAACATCCATTGGATTGTTTCCCCAGGACATGCTGGTGTGTTGGGACATGAGCAGGTTGATAGACTGGCAGGGTCTGAACCGCTGGGTGGGGTATTGGTGCAAGATTAAGCAAATGTAGTCAAAGCCTTTTGAAACCATGTCAATAATGTGGAAGAACAGATAACTCATCACGGCCTGGAGAGAATGGTGTGGCAGGGAGGGAGAGGATATGTACGACACTCAGTACTCAAAGGAAAGGCCAGACAGACACATAATCAACTGCGAATGGTACCAATAGTATTGGGACGCTTCACTGATTGTTGAAGATAGAGATGGAGCAAGTATGGAAATGTCTCAAGTTCTGTGAAATAGATTATCAACTCAACTAAACTCAGCCATTCTCTTCTAATTTTCCCTTCCTTTTTTACCCTAGGTTGTACAGATAATAAAGTCTGGTAAACTAGGAAAAACCCCGCTGTTCTCACCTGATAATATTCATCTTCCCACACACGGTCTAGCTTAGGAGTATCAGCGTTGTCCACGCCTTCTACAGCAATTTTCTCAAGGTCATCCCAACGGCATAAGTTGTTCAGGCACTGTAGAGGAAAATGCACATTATCGAGAATTAACATAAACAAATAATTTAATGTAAAAACTAACCCAGACAAGTAATTTAATGTAAAAATTAACTCAAACAAAAATTTCATTTAAAAACTAACTCAAACAAGTAATTTAATTAAAAAACTAATTCAAACAAGTAATTTAATATTCAATATAATTTGTCCCAAAGCAGTTTTCTGCTATGAGTTTATGATGTGATAAGACCATCAATCATATTTAATAGGCCTCAATGCATGGTGGCCAAGCTTTCCCTCATTTAGCAAGTGATGAGCCCATGCATCAAACCCTCGTCCGATCATGCACAAGACATTATCAGTGAAGTAAGCATGGTCAAACAATAAGTTGAAAATTTGGGAGAAGATTAATGTTAAGCTACTGCAAACTGCAAATATAAAATAATACTATAAAATTAGTGGATGTTATTTTTAAACAAGTGGCAATTGCAAAATAAGTGGAAACATTACGCCCTATAATACAGATTTTGGACAGCCAGAATGGTTAACAGTCAGTGAATTAGTCACGTGCTTTAGTTTAACCGTACATTGAAACAGAAAATGCAGTTTATTGTGTATGTAGCTCAGTGGCACAAAGGTAATACAAATATCTTCTATCGTAAATTAACTTGGTTCAATTCTGTTGCTGTAACTTGCGAAATAGCATGTCTCTACGCGAGTGTGTGTGAATGTGCATGCATGTGTTAGTGAGTACATGCAAACAATGCCAATAGGATATTTGAGATTTCCTCTCTAACCCTTGAATATCCGTGGAACTAGACGGGTGTACTACCAGTCTGCTGTGATAACTTCAATTCATTCAGTCTTTCCGCGTCTACTCTTTGTGGTGATGTGTTTATATTCATGTAAGCTGCACGCACATACAATATCTTAACCCTTTAGAGGTCAAAGTGTCCGGGAACGTTTCTATCCCAGAACGGGCAAAGCGTTTGAAACTGCCAGATACTATTATGCATTGTAAAAACGCGATCTCTCGGCTTTCTGAGACTTCCGATTGTCTACTTTCGGTTTCGTCGATAGCTTGACAATGAGGCCGCATTTGCACGCATGTACTTTTGAATTTGAACGGATTTTTAAAATAGTTTTTGTGGGTTTTATGCTTTGTATTTCAAAATAAGAAACAAATGAAGATCGTAAATTGATTAGAGAAATTAGACGTAGACAGTCAAAATTGTTTGGGCATGTTATGAGAAGAAATGGATTGGAGAATTTGGTGACAACTGGTAAGATCGAGGGGAACAGACCAAGGGGAAGACCTAGAAGCAAGTACCTGGATGGCTTGGCCTTGTGGCATGGTCGAGACAGAAACACGGAGCTGATCCACGACTCTGGTGATCGAGTGAGATGGCAGAACATGACCGCCCACGCTTACCGGCATGGCACATGATGGATGGATGGATTTCAAAATGGATTTTGACGATTCTTCAAGTGCTAGCGGTGATTTCGTTGGGTTCAATTTAAGTGACATTGAAAGGCACAAAATTGACTACTAATCAGAGCTAGATATCAGTGATCAGTGTTACTTTGTGTTAGCAGTCGTGAGTCGGACTTTAGATAAAGTGATTAGGATTCGGAAAATGTGTTTGTAAATTGCCATATAGATGACTGTCAATCGCAAACAATATGTTGTATTTTGTAAATATTTGTGTTCATGTGTGGATTAGCGGCATTATTCACGTGAGTAAAATATTCTGCATGCTTTTCCCTTCCTTTTGCTGTTTAATTGACTAAAATCTGTTGACTAACAATGTATATGTGATATTTTTACTAACGTAACCCAAAATTTTACCACACCTCAAAATTTTAGGGCTACAAAACAGACAAACATATCTGCCCATAAACGGTTATTTTAACTAACTAAGGCTAGTGAGATGCATTAATGGGGAGTTTAGAGCTCCTATTTCATAGTAGTTGGTGGACTTTGGTGCACTGCCTTAATTCCATTATCATCTTAATCATAGAACAAAGAGGAAGAAGAAGAAAAAAGAAGAGGGAGGAGGAGATGAGAAGTAGGAGGAAGAAGCCACAAGAGAAGAAGAAAAAGAAGAATGAAGAAGAATAAGAATAATAAAAAGAATGAAGAAGATGCAAGAGAAAAAGAAGAAGGGGAGAAAGTCATGGAAGAAAAGGAGGGGAAAGAAGGAGAAAATGAAGAAGAACAATACCTCCATTTGGTTATCTTCCCAAAAGACCACCTCTGCGTCCAGCGGGTCTCCATCTGTCCAGTCTGTCGTACACAGTGCCTGTCAGAGTGAAATCAGTCACAAGGCGAAGAACTCAAATCACTGTAGTTATTAAATAAAGGTTTCTTGGGTGCTACAACATATTTAATGTATTCAATAATACACAATGCATACAAAGAATTAAATGCATCATTTAAAGATCGCCTTCATTTCTGGAATTCAACCAGATATCTTCATCTTAATCTTCTTTCAGACTCAAGCAGTATCAAGATACCACCATCAATTGCAGGACCTTTTTGCAAAGCAGGTAAATGATCTACAAGACTCATCTAAGAACTCGAAACCGACATGTATGCAACCCTTTCCTACAGATCTAGTCTATCCAAGAACTCAAAATGGACATGTGTGCAGCTCTTTCTTCTAGATCTAGTCCATCAAAAATCTTGATACGGACATGTGTGCAGCTATTTCTTCAAGATCTAGTCCATCCAAAAACTTGAAATGGACATGTGTGCAGCTATTTCTTCAAGATCTCCATCCATCCGAAAACTTGAAACGGGCATGTTCGCAGCTATTTCTTCAAGATCTCCATCCATCCAAAAACTTGAAACGGGCATGTTCGCAGCTATTTCTTCAAGATCTCCATCCATCCAAAAACTTGAAACGGACATGTGTGCAGCTATTTCTTCAAGATCTCCATCCATCCAAAAACTTGAAATGGACATGTGTGCAGCTATTTCTTCAAGATCTAGTCCATCCAAAAACTTGAAACGGACATGTGTGCAGCTATTTCTTCAAGATCTAGTCCATCCAAAAACTTGAAACGGACATGTGTGCAGCTATTTCTTCAAGATCTCCATTCATCCAAAAACTTGAAACGGACATGTGTGCAGTTATTTCTTCAAGATCTAGTCCATCCAAAAACTTGAAACGGACATGTGTGCAGCTATTTCTTCAAGATCTAGTCCATCCAAAAACTTGAAACGGACACATGTGCAGCTATTTCTTCAAGATCTAGTCCATCCAAAAACTTGAAACGGACATGTGTGCAGCTATTTCTTCAAGATCTTCATCCATCATGTGCCATGCTGATAAGCGTGGGCGATCATGTTTTGCCATCTCACTCATCACCAGAGTCATGGATCAGCTCAGTGTTCCTGTCTCGACCATGCCATGTGGCCAAGCCATCCAGGTATTTACTTCTTAGTCTTCCCCTTGGTCTCTTCCCTTCGATCTTGCCAGTTGTCACCAAGTTCTCAAAGTAATTTCTTTCTAGTCCATACAAAAACTCAAAGCGGATGTGTGTGCACAATATTTTCTTAATGAAGTGGCTTGAACGCTGTCTGTATATGGATTCCCATCAGCGCAGAATTTTAAAACCTAACTGGGCTTAAAAATCTGTCCCAGAAAACACCTCTAGAAGTAGAGGTGGCTGGCATGGGACAGACCAAATCACTTATTGAGTGCCAATAGATCTATACAAATACTGGGCCCGCACCATACGTCCAATATGTGTTTTTGTAAAGTTAGTTGCATATCCTTTACAGGACATTGCAGTCAACACCAGCATTTTTGCTCTCTTGGCAAGTTTATGTTCAGTAGTTTGCCATTGTTTCTGAACAACCGGCACCCATTCCATTTCATAAAAAAACAAACGCAATGCGGTCTGCTGCAAATCGTGTGCAGCTGTGTTTCAAGCTCGGGTATGCGGGAGCATGAACTGCATCCTAACTCCATCACCACGGAGCCGGCTTCCAATATACCTTAAGACATATAAAAAAAGGTCCTTTATTATTATTTTTTTAAAACTTAAATATGTAATTGCTCAAAATGTAGTAATGTGCACAGTACAGAATGAATGACAACTTACCTCACGATACTTCTTAAAAGCTTTATTATAATCTCCCCTGGATTCTGCAAGAATGGCCTCCCTTGTAATGTCTTTTGTCCCCAACTTGTCACCGAATATTCCCTGCAGGACGTCAAACTCATGCACAGACTTGTATAGGCTGTAGAGGGAAAGATGCTGTACTGAATCTGAGGTATTTTTACTGTGGCTATCAGAAATACTTAGTACAATTTCTTATCAATATTACCTGCTAGAGAGACTATCACTAGATATTTTTTTTTCGTGTACCCAGTCTGGAGCAGACATTTGTGATCATTACTCTCCCTCCTCTGTCACTACATGAGTAGTGGTTAGTGCACTCAACTACCAACACTGCTCTCCTGGGTTCAACTGTTAGTAATGGCAGAGTTGAGTTTTTGCTGTCTTAGATGGCTCTTTGGTCGACCAGACACATGAGTACCATAGATTTGAGAAGGTAAATAAGGCAGATGTAATTTAATTCACTGTACCTGTTGTATGTCATTCTGTCATGGAATAAATGTACATGGCATCATATCCTATATATGCATTATGAAACAATGAACAAAGAAAAAAAAGAAATACAATGTAATATACAGGTAAATGGGAATATTTTTAAACAAGTGAATCGGTACAATTATCTTGGAACAGTCCTTTATAACATCTGATGGGAGTGCCTTGAAGAGATTAGAACAAGAATCACTATAGCAAAGGTAGTCTTTTGCAAAATGGAAAACATACTGACTAATAAAAGAATGTCAATTGCAACAAAAAAAAGGGTGTTGAAGTGTTACATAGAACCTGTGCTTTTGTATGGATGTGAAAGTGGACGATGAGCAGCCAAGCTGACAAACATCTAATGGCTGTAGAAATGTGGTTTCTGAGGAAAATGCAAAGAATACCATGGACAGACAGAAAAGCCAATGAGCAAGTCCTGCAAGAGGGAAATGAAAGCTGCAAACTTATTTGAGAAATTAGACAGTCAACATTTTTGGACACATTATAAGAAGAAATAAATCAGAGAACTTGGTGATAACTGGCAAGATTGAAGGGAAAAGAAAAAGGGGAAGGCAGAGAAGTAAATATCTGGATGGCTCAGGCATGTGGCATGGTCGAGACATGAATACAAAGCTGATCCATGACTCTGGTGATCGTGCAAGATGGCAAAACATGACCACCCACACTTATCGGCATGGCTCATGATGATGATGATGTGAACTTAACTCTGCACTTTACAACATATACACTGTAACTCACTAGGACAGCTCAATCCACTGTGTAGTTTCCACTGATCTCTCTTCACGGTCGAGCCTGGCCCGTTTGCCAGCAGTGGATGCTTGTCGTGGATCTGACTGAATCAGCTGTTCTTCCAGCACCATCATTCCTGGGAGAAATGAAAGAGTGAAAAGATTATTTACGATTAACACAGACAATTAGGTCGCTTGATAAACGTAAGTTAACAATTGTTAAAAGTTTTGGAGTAAACAAATGTTTTACTGCGGTCTTTACTTCAGAGAAGATTTCCTGGCATCTCAGGTTGACCTTGGGGAACAGGTTAATTTTACAATTTCACATTTTAAAGTTTGCAGAAGCCATAATGATTAATTTACATGTTTGTGCAAATAGAAAGACATGTTAGTCAGTTTAAAATTACCATGGTAGACAACTAACATTACTGTGCGAACATGTGTACATTTCAGCTTGAAGGATTTATCTAGTTATTTTACTTTGTTGTGTGAATTCTGAAGTATGTACCTGACCAGATGCAGTGAAATATGCCAGGCAATAAATCGTGCAATCTATTGTTTGTGTCTTCATTAATAAAAAGATCACATATATTTCAAATATCTCTGTAATCACTGAATTGATTTCAACAGCATTCATATGTAGCTCTCCACCCACCTCTCTCTCTCTCTCTCTCTCTCTCTCTCTCTCTCTCTCTCTCTCTCTCTCTCTCTCTCTCTCTCTCTCTCTCTCAAACACATACAATAATTACCCAATGTCTGCTGGTTGCTTTTCATGGCACTAATGCCCAGGTCAGAGGCAGGCACTGTCAGACTGGACCTCAGTTCGTACAAAACGTTCTATGAATCAAATATAACAACACATTTATCACATCTCAGACATTATAAAAACAAAAGTGGGTCAGCATGGCTGAATGGATAAGAAAGCGTGTTCTTACACATCCGGTATGCTGATGCAGAGTTAAGGGGTTCAAGCCCTGCACCGAACAGTTGGACTAAAATGTTGACCTATCGTCCTTGACTTGAGGACATAAATTACAAGTACCTCTGAAGTTGGATTGGGTTCGGCCGATGGCGAGGGACACTGTTAATAGGAAAAGCTATTACACGCAAAATTCAGTCCAGCCCTACTAGAAGTAATGTGTATGGACTACGCTTGTGTTCAAAGCGAGCGAGTGCAAAAAAAAAACAAAAAAGAAAAAAAAAAAAAAAAACAATAAAAAATAAAAACAAAATAGCTGAATTACAGATATAAATAAATGTAAGATATATACATGACAAGGGGAAGTCATTAAGTAACAGGAATGAATATTTCTATATAAATCAACTTTCTAACTCATTCAATACTAATTAATTCTCTATACATAAATTGGTTACATCATGATCACATATATTTGTTAACAATTTCTGCCCAGAAACCCTTACAATACACAAGAACTAACTACACAATTAAATTAGGGCAGAATATGAGAATAGAGTTGATAGAAAAAACAAAAGAGAGGCAAATCAAATATTTTGAGCACTTTAAAAGAGATGACTCAAATAATCCACAAGTGAAGAGTAAAGGGCCTGTCCCACACCTTCAGGTGCATTGTGTATATGGTGACAGACCCAGATTGTCATAGTTGTACAGACAGACCAACTGGCACTGGGTGGGTGGTGTGATTAGTATCTATGCCGATTGCTTTTACCTCCCAAGACATTTCTTGGTGTGCCTTTTTAGCCTGGTTCAACCTGAGAGCCCTGGAATAACTCTAATAATCCATTCCTAATGTGGATTTAAACCTATGCCCACTGGACCGGTGAGCGAACATCATCACTTTTCCCCCAGGTATATGGTGCTGTACCACCAGTATCTAGGTGGCCAGCTTTACTTCCCATAACACCTTCTGGTACTATGTTCAGCTGGGTCAAACTGAGAGCCCGTGGCCATTACAACAATACGCCTCGATGGGGATGGCTGGAGAAAACAAGTGACAGGCAACAGTGCAAGAAGCAGCCAGCACTATAAATGAGAAGACATCACAAGAGGAATGAAAAGAAGTCTATCAGAGTACCACTAGAGCCCGTGATAGACAGTGGACCATTTCCATACATGTTCGTCCTTATCTGCAACGGAAAGCAAAGAGTCCCAATACTAACGGTACCAGTAGCAGTCTGATTATGAGTCTGTCTGGTCTTTCCTCTGTGTTTTGAGTTCTACCACATCCTCTGGTCACTCCCTGCAGCATCATTCTCTCCAAGCAACTTTTATTTTAGAGAAGGCACTTGACTGAGAGATAAGAATAATGTAAAATGTCAGCTTACCAAAATACAGCCCATGAAAGGTGGGAAGTAGTGAACAGACTGTGAGAGAATGCTCTCCAGGCTCCTGTTGACAGCTTGGACAACCTCTTCCATCTCCCTCTCTGTTTTCACTTTGTCCATCTCCAAGAAAATTGCCTGGAACAGTGAGCTAAACAACAGCCGTGCTACTGTGCTGTCTCGCTGTAGTGAACAGATGAAACAGACAGCATCACATGTAGCAAATGTGTCAGCAACATTTTTATTATGCGTCAGCAACATTTTTATTATTAATCTTGTTATTTTAATCACAACTTAGTTAATTCTTCAATGATCAATTGGGAGTCTTCAGCCTGAAATGGTCAAGCCATCTGCCTCATGCTCCGAAGGTTGTGGGTTCGATTCCGGGCTACGTATTTCAGTTCACAAGTGCATTTTTCTCGGAGACTACTGGGGGTTGTCACTGGAGCTACGGAGTTTGTGCTTTGTGCACTGCTTTTGGCAGACCGCCCTGCGGAAAGAGACCGAGCCATATGGGATAAAACCTGGTGCAATGAAGTCAATCCTCTCGACTTTTAAGACTTTTTTTGGTCAATGATTAATTGTTTTTAAATCAGTATTTAGTTTTTTTTAAAAATAACAAAATATATGTTAATTGTTAAAAGTTAAATATTTGATAGGCCAACCGCCACCCGAGGGCTGATGTGGCCAATACCACACTGGCCACCTGTACTTCCCAGAACATCTCATGATGCCCACTTCAGGCCGGGTGAATCCGGGAACCTAGGTCAGTTTTATCAATCCACCTTCACAGAAACTCTACCACGGGAACACTGAGCCGGATGCTGGTGATCAGCCAGTGATCTTCAATGTTTTGATCTTGTAGACACTAAGTATGTTTCTCCCTGTTCGTGGTTTGTGTTTAAACTGACAAAACTAAGGGAGCTCATAATCCTCGCAAAGCATTTAAATGACAATGATTCTGTAAATATGAAAGACAAAATGAGCATGTTCATGTTAAAATAATAAAACAGGGATGTAAAGTTCTTATTAACGAGCAGGTTGATTTTGCAGGCGATTGTTTGTTCAGTAGTTTGCCATTGCTTTCTGAATGAGATCTCAATGTTCAAGCCAACCTGACTGGTATGTGGGAAAATCCCAATGTTTGTTCAGTAATTTGCCACTGCTTTCTGAATGAGATCTAAATGTTCAAGTCCAAATGACTGGTGTGTGGGAAAGTCTCATTGTTTGTCCAGTAGTTTGTCATTGCTTTCTGAATGAGATTTCAATGTTCAAGTCCAACTGACTGGTATGTGGGAAAATCCCATTATCCTGCCATCAACGCACAGGAAGTTCAAGCACAAGTACAATAACCTTCTCGGCCACGCCCACTTCTACATTTCATGATAGAAGGAAAACAAAACTATGAAAGAATAAATGAACAATTTGTAGCTACATCAACTTACATTAGCCAGAGCTTGCAATGGCGCAATAATATACTGGTATTTAATCTGAATGTCTGGAAAGTCACCAGTTCGGTATTTACGGTACAGGGTTACTTGGTTCTCCCTGCGGGCCATCTGTTCTTTCTGTGCTTCCTGAAGAAAAGAATTAATAAATATTCCTAATTATCTATTGCAGTTTGTCCATTGTTGCTAAAAAAAAGGGATCAAACTGGCATCTGTGTGACCCAGTAAGTTCAAAGGTCACTGGTCAAATCTACTGAGGCTCAGACTGGCAAAGGTTGAGGACTGCCCACTGTCGATCAGACAGAGATGACTTGAGGTTTGTACATCACACTTCTGTGTAGCTCCTTCTATTGTTGCTGTGCCAGCAGGACACTGACTATTCAGCTGAGTGAACGCCCGCAATGTTCTCCCAATTGTTAATGCCTATACTGCAGTATTAGTGAGGGAACATACTAAAGTCCAAGGAAGTCAGAAAATGAATTGTAGGATGCTAAATACTGCCCACAATGCTACTGTATGGCTGTGAATCATGGACACTAAATAAACAAATTACAAAGACACTAGAGGCTACAGAGATGTGATTTCTTGACAGGAAGATAAGAATCCCATTGATGACTAAGAAGAGCAATATTTAAGTATTCATCATCATCGTCATTAAGTGCATGTTCAATAAATGTGGGAGATCATAGTTCATCATCTCAAAATGGTCAGCATGCCAAATGAACAAGAGTGCTCGCTCTTAAACTTCCGGTATGCTGATGCTGAGGTAGCAGGTTCAATCCCTACACCGGTCAGTTGAACTAAAATGTTGACTTCTCGTTCTTTACTTGGAGACGTAAATCACAAGTACCTCTGATGATATCAGAGTTGGTTCGCCTGATGGCAAGAGACACTGATAGAAAGGAAAGCTAATCCACACACAAAGATCAATGTATGGACTACGCTTGAGCTCGACGTTAAAAAACATCATCATCTCAAAAGATCACCAGTCTTACATCAGGACTGTGTTCTTGTCCAGATTAGGCCATTTGGCTAAGCCACTAGATCTTTATCTCTTTGTCTGTCTCTGGATCTTTTCTCATCAAGTTTGCCATTGTCACTAAGTTTTCAGGTGTATGTTTCCTAATATTATGCCCCAATAACAATTTCACCTAATAACAAGCAAATAGGGAACTATATCTTTGCTCATCCAAATTATGACTAATTTAGTAATAAACTATGAATAATTCAGATATATTAATTATCCTTTAATTCAATACAGTTCAGGATTAATTCAATACAGTTCAAGATTAATTCAATACAGTTCAGGATTAATTCAATACAGTTCAGGATTAATTCAATACAGTTCAGGATTAATTCAATACAGTTCAGGATTAATTCAATACAGTTCAGGATTAATTCAATACAGTTCAGGATTAATTCAATACAGTTCAGGATTAATTCAATACAGTTCAGGATTAATTCAATACAGTTCAAGATTAATTCAATACAGTTCAGGATTAATTCAATACAGTTCAGGAGTAATTCAATACAGTTCAGGATTAATTCAATACAAATTATAACTGAGTAATAAATGTAAGTAAAGGTCCCTTTTACACAACTTGGGACATATTAGGTATATAGTGCTAGCCCCATATTTGCATAGACCAACCGACACTCCTGGCTGATGTGGTCAGTGTCATGATGGCAGCCTTTACTTCCCAATTTCTTGGTACTCATTTTAGTCTGGGTCAACTTGGGAACCCAAGTGATTTAAAAAAAAATTTTGAGCCCACCCCAATATGGATGCAACCCCTGACTACGTACTTATTTGTACTACTAAGCCAATGAAAATAAAATAATAGCTAATAAGTGCCACACCAGTCATTAACCCTTTAACGGGCAGGACGGCCACTGGCGGCCGATGCCCTAAACGAGCAGAACGCCCAATTGCGTCTTTGAGGACTAGTCATTTTAAAAATGCGATCTCGCGAATTTCCGAGACTTCCTGTTCCTTTCTACCAGTCTTGCTGATAGAGTGAAAGCGTGGGTAACGTTTGCAAGTGTTTTCGTTAAATTTGATCAGATTGTTAATTAGTTTTCGGGGTTTTTGTGCGTTGTTATTCAAAATGGATTTCCTCAATTCTTCAAGCGATAGCGGCGATTTTGATGGGTTCAATTTAAGTGACATTGAAACGCACGAAAATGACGACGAATCGGAACTGGATCTCAGTGATATTAGCGTGTGCAGCGTGCACACTTCAGATCTTTTGGACTTTGAAGAAAGTGAATCTGATTCAGAAAATGTCGCTGAAGAAAGTCGGGCGGGGCCGTCTCGCGACGCAAATGGCTGGAGCAACACAACAACAACATTAAATATCGAAGAATTTAGTGAAGAAACTGGCGTCAACTTAACAACTGACGATCGTTCTCAGCGTGCATTCTTTCTTCAACTCTTTGAGGAGCAAACATTTCAAATGATTGCCGATCAAACAAATGTGTAAGCTAGGCAAAAGATCGAACAAATAGATGATCGAGGCTGGGTTCCAACAAACGCAACCGAAATGCAGGCCTATTTTGGTCTGCTCATAGCATTGGGGATCCACAATCTTCCTCGTTTGGAATTGTACTGGTCTACAGATGATATGTTGGGAGTACCAGGTGTGAAGAATATGATGCTGCTCAAGAGATTCAAGAAGCTGGAGCAGTATTTACATGTGGCTGATAACAACACAGCTGACGTCAGTGACCGCCTCCACAAAATTTGGCCTCTTATCGACATGGCTAATAGGACGTTCTTACAACATTACAAACCTAAAAAGGAAATTTCCATTGATGAGGCAATGGTGCCATTCAAAGGCAGGAATGCACTAAAACAATATCTACCAGCCAAGCCAACAAAATGGGGAATGAAAGTATGGTGTGCTTGCGAGTCAGCAACTGGCTACCTCCTCCAGTTTTCTGTTTACTGTGGCAAAATAGATGGTGGCATTCAGCATGGACTGGGCCATGATGTAGTGATGCAGCTTGCTGCCCCCTTTTTGGGAAAGTATCATCACCTCTATTTTGATAACTTTTTTCGTCAGTTGGGCTTTTTACTAACCTTCTCCAAGAGAAAACTTATGCGGCAGCAACTGTAAGAAAGAACCGGAAAGATCTGCCTCTAGCATTCAGAGAAAAGAGAAAAATGCAGCAAGGGGACCATCAAGTCTTCCAGAAAGAGGATCTGCTTGCTACTGTGTGGCATGATAAAAGGGATGTCTTCATGCTCTCCAACAATACCTCACACACATTGGACACTGTTGAGCGATGGGACCGGCACACTCGCACCAGAAAGCCTGTGTCCTGCCCTGCTGCCATCAAACTCTACAACCGATGCATGGGAGGGGTGGACAAGGCAGATCAAATGAGGGGGTATTACTCTACACTGAAGAAGTGCAGAAAATACTGGCGCTACCTCCTTAGTTTTGTCTTCGATTCATGCATAAATAATGCTTTCATCCTGTTCGAGCAGTCCGCAGCAATGCCCAGCAAACGCTACGACCTTCTGGACTTCCGTGTGGATTTATCTAAGCAACTAATCGCAGGATTCTCCAGCAGGAAGAAGGCTGCATCAAAGAGGAAAGGCCAAGCAGTAGTAGCCCCAGAATGTGTCCACAACCACAAGCTCGTGAGGTTTGAGGGCAGGAAGAAAGCCTGCGCAGCATGCAGACACGCCAAACGTCGTACCCCTGCAGGACGAGCCATTGAAAGTTCATATGGTTGTGATGTGTGCCAAGTGAACTACTGTAAGGACACTTGTTTTCCCCAGCATCTTGGAGGCCAGTGAGCAGTTGGCAGTGTTTGTACATAGTGTATATATGACTGACACAAAAAAATAAAGTGTAATATTTTGTAAATATTTGTGTTCATATGTGGATTATACCAACAAGACTGGATTATTCATATGACATGTGAGTACAATTATTAATCTGCATGCACTTCTTTTCATTTTGCTCTTTATTTCACTAAAATCCATTCACTAACAACTTAGTTATGATCTTTTTACTAACATTACCTAAAATCTGACTAAAACCCTCAAAAATCTTGCCCGTTTAGAGTTAGAAATAGGAAAAACCTGTGCCCTGTAAAGGGTTAATATTACTGAGTCATGTAATATTGAATTTTCATTTTCCCCATGCCTTTATAATGCATATCCTTTATATTGTTGCTGTTTTCAGTTAGCCTTGAATGATGTGTGAATGATATAATGTATGAAAGAGAGTGATAGGAGGGGAGAATGTTAGACGGGCTGTGTGCCCAATTCTTTACCCTTTGAAAGTAAAGTTTTGTTTGTTTGTTTACTACTTAATACTGTGTAAATATGAGAATGACCTGAGTGCTGTGATATCGGTTCTTGACTCACCTTAACTCAACTCTACTTATGATTAATTCAGTAATAAATATGACTAAAGTGGTTCATAAAAACCATTATTAAGTGCCACCACCACCATTTGAGTGCTCATTTATCTCCATAACCTTCCAGTTTCAACTACAGTTTATATCAATTACACAGGCTTACAAATTATAGCTCCATTTCTAACATGGCAGACCAAACATGTCAGATTACCAAATGGTGCATGTTTGCTAAATTATCAACATACTTATCTCCCAGAAATAGTTTTATATAATCATCATCATTATGTGTCATGCTGATAAGTGTGGGTGGTCATGGTTCACTTTCTTACTTTCAGAAAACTGATCAGATCTGTGGAAGTCAGCAAATCAAAATCATAATGTACTAGGGATGTACAATGGTGGTTTCCCCTTAACTTTTGCTGGTTTGTCTACTAACACTTGTCTAAAGAGGCAAATCCTGCAGGCAGCTGGGGGAAGAGGTTATGTAAGACACTTACCTGAGGACAGCCATGTCACATAGTTTTGAGGCATTTTAATAAGATAGATGCCCCACAAACTCACTTGCCTCCTCTTGATGACCACCGCCTGTGTTGGTCCATCACCACTTATTTAACATATTGACTGCTAACTGCTGTATTTAGAAGCCACATCACCCAGTGGACATGCCTAGACTCATACTCTAATTATTATACAATCCAATTTTCAAGAAGAGGCTTAGGAAAGCACTCACCTCTCTCATCTTTCTAAGCCGAACATTTTGTTTCATGAAGAAAACAGACTGTGAATGCTGGTCTTTGACGAACCTTCGTTTCAGCCTCCACACATCAGTTAGTGATTCTGGCAATTCTAAAGTAACAAAAACAAAATATTTGCTAATAATTCAGGCAATTCTAAACTAACCAACAGCACTAGGAAGATATTCTGGCAATTATAAAGTAACATAGGAAATCAAAACATTATTCTGAGAGTTCTAAATCAACAAAGGACATCACTATGTAATTATGGCTTTTCTAAAGTACCAAAGAGCATCATTATGGGATTGTGACAATTCTAAATTAACAAAGAATATTAGTTAATGATTCTAGTAATTCTAAAGTAATAGAAAACATTACAAAATTGATGTGACAAACCTAAATAATACAGACTATCAAAAAATGATTCTAGTATCTCTAAAGTAATCCAAAAAAAAACATTAGTAAAACACAATTATTCAGTGAGTTCAAGAGAAAATGTAGTTGATAATTTTTTAATAAAATAAATATGTAAAATTTCATTTTAAATTCCACATACTATCAGTGCTGTCATTTGACGTTGATGGTTTACTTTCTCCTGCATTTCCATACTTTAAGGCCAAGGTCTTTTTAGCTTGAAGCAGCTGACCACCAGCAGCCCTAAGCTGACCTCTGTTCTTTGACTGAAGAGAACTTTGACCTCTGTCTCGGTTAATCAGAAGCTGGGAATCCCCTCCTATGGTTCCCGTCTCTGCAAAAGTGTCCAGGCTGCTCTGTGTGAGCCAGTTAAAAGCTTTGCCACTTCCTGTTGGGAACAAACAAGTGATCACAAACAAGGTAATGTTCAATTTCATAATAATTTCATTTAACAGCTCTTCCAAAATATGGGATCAACTGTGGTGTTTTATTGTGTACATTGTCATGTGTCACAGAGCTGGTTCTTTAAAGAAAAAACTTTTAATAACACTTGGAAACAACAAGATGGAACTAACTTGACTGAGTAATACATTACAGAAAGAGTGGTAACTAAATACAAACAGTATTGTAAGCAAGGTTGTGTACTAGCCCCCACCCTCTTTGGGATATACTTTTCACTTCTACTGAAATATGCCTTTCGTGATCAGGATGACGGTATATACATTCACTCACGCTCAGATGGTGGCCTCTATAATGCTCAGAGATTGAAGACCAAGACCAAAATTAGCAGGGTACTAATCAGAGAGTTGCTTTTTGCGGATGATGCTGCGATTACGACCCACTCTGAGGAAGAATTACAACATCTACTATCTGCATTCTCCAATGCTTGTTCTGAATTTGGTTTAACAATGAACAAAAAGAAGACACAGATTATGTCACAAGGTGCACATGGTGTACCATCAATCTTTATTGACGACGCCGAACTGGAGATAGTAGACCATTTTACATATCTTGGATCAGAGGTAAATAGCAAATTATCCCTCGATCAGGAAATCAACATCAGGATTGGCAGGGCAGCAACAACAATGAACATGTTAGCAAAAAGAGTCTGGGAGAACAGGAAGCTTACTGCCAAAACAAAAGTCCTCGTCTACCAAGCCTGTGTCCTTAGTACTCTTCTTTATGGCAGTGAAACCTGGACAACTTACTCACGCCAAGAGAAACGTTTAAACAGCTTTCATATGCGGTGTCTGCGAAGAATACTTGGTATTAAGTGGCAAGAGAAAATCACAAATACTGAAGTATTGGAAAGATCAGGTTGTGTGACGGTGTATTCCATGCTCAGTCTTCGTAGACTTAGATGGATAGGACACGTTAAGAGGATGGATGATGGTAGAATACCAAAGGACATCTTTTTTGGTGAATTACAGACGGGTAGGAGATCTCAGGGTCGGCCTCTACTACGATACAAAGATGTGTGTAAGCGGGACATGATTGATACAGGCATTGAAAATGCACAATGGGAGCACGTCGCCGCTGAACGTGTTGCATGGAGGGCAACTATCAGAAATGGAATAAAGACAAAGGAGAAAATGATTGCAGATAAAGCACACACAGAGCGTGAGAGACGTAAGATGGTGCAAAAGACCATGTTTTCACATGCACCTACTGTGGGCAAACATTTGCAGCAAGAATTGGCCTTACCAGCCACACTCGCCACCGCCATGGATCGTAGTTATTGCCATATGACAGTTATTAAGCCTTTTTGAAGCACAATGTACCAAACTATCGTCTGTCAAGACGGAAAGGTGCCAATATAATGTGTCTAAAACACATTCACTGAAATTATGGCCAACTTAAAATGCAAAGCAAATGTTGATTACTGAAGAAGTCTTCCGGTAAAATGGCGACAAGATGAAGCGTTACTTTTCGGAGGGACGCTATTTAGTGTTTTTCATTGGATTTCGTGTGATTTCCTTTGGATTCCCTGTGAATAGTGTTTCCCTGTGGATTATGTGATGTTATATTGTGTTCCTTTTATTGGAAGTTTTCAAAAGAAGCCACGGAAGGCAGGTGGTGGATGTAATTTTGAGGGCAGCCGACAGATATTTGTGGGTCATGGCCTTGAGTTACACGACGGCAGGCAGAGGAACTCGTACTGAGTCAATGGTTGCGGTCTCCGACCAGTAAGGTCACTGCCATAGAGGAAAGCAATGGCAAACTACCTCTTTAAAAGTGCCTAGTATATCATGATTCGCTTAAAGACCGATCATCGCAAGACAAGGACAGAGACGTTAAAATTAGCAACTTGGAACGTTAGGACGTTAAACAACGACGGAACATTAGAGAACATAAAACAAGAAATTGAAAGGGAAAAAATTAATATTTTAGGTATGTGCGAAACGAGATGGACAGGAGCAGGCATCAAGATAGAAGAAGATTTCAAGATTATTTATTCTGGAGGTGAAGTTCGTCATAGGGGAGTGGCAATTATTCTGGACAGGAAAACATCAAAATCTATTCAAGGAGATTGGGCCATGTCGGACAGAGTTCTACTAGTTAAATTAAGTGGCAGACCTTTTAGCATAAATATTATTCAAGTATATGCCCCAACAGGAGAATCCAGTAAAGATAGCGTAGAAGAATTTTATAATGACATAGAGTCTGCCTTAAAGAAATGTAAAAATTCAGAAATAACCATCATAATAGGGGACTTCAATGCAAAAGTAGGAAATCAAGGAGATAGATACACAGTAGGAAACTATGGTTTAGGAGAGAGAAATGAAAGAGGATACAGACTCGTAGAGTGGGCAAAAGAACAGGAAATGATTGTAGGAAACACCTGGTTCAAACAACACCCTAGAAGATTATGGACATGGAGGAGTCCTGATAGCAGGATTAGAAACCAGATTGACTACATTCTCATTAGCAGAAGATTTAGAAACGCATTAACAATAGCAAAAACAGTTCCCAGTGCTGATTGTTATAGTGACCACAGATTACTCGCAGGAACATTGAGGATAAAGTTGAAGAAAGTCAAGTATATAACAGGAAATACTAAATATGATTTGTGTACATTGAGTAATGACAAGGAAATACAAAACAAATTCAACATAGAAGTACAGAACAGATTCGAAATTTTGTCTGATCTAGAGATCCTATTCCAGGATGTGGATGATCAATGGGAAACGTTGAAGAATTCAATCAATGTGGCTGCAGAAACAACTATTCCAAAATTAAAGAAGGTGGGTCGTAAGAAATGGATGACTGAAGAAATTTTACACCTCATGGAAACAAGAAGACTCAACAAAAATAATTATGTCAAATATGAAGAAATTCACAGACAAGTCAGAACATTATGTAAGGAGGCAAAAGAAGCATGGCTTGAGGAAAAGTGCTTAGAAATTGAAAGCCAACACAACAGTCAAAATACCAAATTAGTGCACAAAAGAATTCAGGAACTTACTAATAAAAGAACAAGTACATCAACAGGGTGTCTAAAAACTGAAGATGGCAAAATCATAATAGAAAAAGACCAGATTCTACAGGTATGGACAGATTATGTGAAACACCTTTATGATGATAACAGAGACGAACAGTATGATATTAGATTTAATAATGAAGGACCGCCAATTTTGGAGATGGAGGTTCGAAATGTTCTTAAGCATATGAAAGCTGGCAAGGCTCCCGGTGCAGATAACATCACAACAGAAATGATTAAAGCTTTAGAAGAATTTGGACTAGATCAAGTCACCAGACTGCTGAACACATTATATGATACTGGAGATATACCTCCTGAATTATGTAACTCTGTATTTATTGCAATCCCAAAGAAATCAGGAACCTTGGAATGTGATCAACATAGAACAATTAGTATAATGAGTCACATCACAAAGATTTTGCTAAGAATTATCATGCAAAGAATGAGGAAGAAGATACAACCTGAAATAGGGGAAGAACAATGCGGGTTTGTAGAAGGAAAGGGTACAGTAAATGCTGTGTATATGCTGCGAACAGTTATTGAACGTGCTATAGAAGTAAACAAGGATATACATCTTTGCTTTATTGACTATACAAAGGCTTTTGATAGCGTTAGACATGTCAGCATGGTGGATATGCTTGCAGATCTACAAATTGATGGGAAAGACATTAGACTTATAAAAAACATATATTGGAAACAACAAGCTGCAATAAGGATTGATAATGAAGTGGGACAGTATCAGCCAATTAAGAGAGGTGTTAGGCAGGGATGTGTGATGTCTCCAGATCTTTTTTCCCTGTACAGTGAAAATATTTTCAGAAATGTAGAGGATATAAATGGAATCAGCATTGGAGGACGAAACATCAATAACATTAGATATGCAGATGATACAGTATTAATTGCAGACAATGCGCAGGACCTGCAACAATTAGTAGATGCGGTTGTTGTACACAGTGAGCAACTGGGGTTAGAATTAAATTGTAAAAAGACTCAGGTTATGGTCGTCAGTAGGAAGGAAGAAGTGCCACAATGTAATATACAAGTAAATGGAAATATTCTTCAACAAGTGAATCGGTACAATTATCTTGGAACAGTCATAACATCTGATGGGAGATGCCTTGAAGAGATTAGAACAAGAATCGCCATGGCGAAAGTAGCCTTTAGCAAGATGAAAAACATTCTGACCAATAAAAAGATGTCAATTGAAACGAGAAAAAGAGTGTTGAGGGGATACATAGAGCCTGTTCTTTTGTATGGATGTGAAACTTGGACAATGAGCAGTCAAGCTGAAAAGCATCTGATGGCTGCAGAAATGTGGTTTCTGAGGAAAATGCAAAGAATACCATGGACAGACAGAAAAACCAATGACCAAGTACTACAGGAGACAAATGAACATCGTAGACTGATTAGAGAAATTAGACGCAGACAGTCAAAATTTTTTGGACATGTTATGAGAAGAAATGGGTTGGAGAACTTAGTGACAACTGGCAAGATCGAGGGGAACAGACCAAGAGGAAGACCGAGAGGAAAATACCTGGATGGCTTGGCCACATGGCATGGACGAGACAGGAACACTGAGCTGATCCACGACACTGGTGATCGAGTGAAATGGCGAGTCATGACCGCCCACGCTTTCCGGCATAGCACATGATTGATTGATTGAAGAAGTCTCCAACAGATTGTCATCTGCTCAGTTTCCTTGTACTACATTATCTCTTTATGCATCTTCTCTTACTCTCCTGTGTACTAAAGGTAAATATAGTCCTGTAGCTTTGTATACAAACTAAGAGACAACTCTGCTAGTTACATAAACTGTGACACACCCTTGCTAGCCAAACTGGTCTGTGTATGTTTGTTTGTGTACATGCATTTTCATGTGTACCTGTGAGTGTTTACCATATTTTAATAACTGCTACCATAGCACCCACACGGTTCTTCTTAAGCACTGACTGACAGCCAGAGATGATATAAAGCCGGGTGGTCATGGCTCGCCATCTCACACAATCACCAGTCTAAGATCAGGTTTGTGTCCTGGTTAACATGCATGTGGCAAAGCCACCCTATTTATCTCTGTCTTCCCCTTGTTCATTTCTCACCAAATTTGCTCAATGTCACAAAGTTTTAAAGTTTATTTCTCTTCATAACATGCCCAAAAAATCTGAACTGTCTACATCACATATCTCAAATTAATTTACGATGTTCCTGGATGTTGAAGGACTGAAGCTTCTGTACGATCACTCAATGTGACACTCAACAACACTGCCAAAAGCATATTCCTTGCCAAACTCAAGAAATGGGATTTTCACTCATTTATCACAAGTAACCAAAATCACCAAATAATGCTTAATTGCAACCAAACACACTCTCATATATGCATGTTTCTACTTGCTTATCAAACACAAACATGAGGCACGAGGTCTCCGTGGTGGAGCGGTTAAGCTACCTGCCTCGCTCTCCGAAATTTGTGTGTCCGATTCTGGACTCCGTTATTTGGTTCACAAGTGCAGTTGTCTCAGACTCCTGGAGGTCGTCACTGTAGCTATGGAGTTTGTGCTTACTTTCAGCAGGCAGTCCAGAGAAAGGAGACCAAGCCTCATGGGATCAAACCCAGTTGCAAGGAAATCGTTCCTCTTGCCATTAAATCCCCTTTAATCAGAAAGTGGCAGCCAACATTTCTGGTGATACTTTTTACAAATCCTCCCATATTCAAATGAAAACACTGGTTTTAAAAAAATTCTTCTTCATTAAAGTTGGAAGCTGCAGTGACGCAGTGGTTAGGACACTTGCCTATTGGTCTGGTGGTCACGAATTTGAATTCACATTGAGATGGATTTTTTTCAAACTGACCTGCATTCCCAAGCTGACTCAGCCTAAACTGGGTACCTTTGTCTTGGAAAGACAAGGTGGCCCGCGTGATGTTAACCACATCACCCCTTGATTTGTCTTTAAAAAATATGCAGGCCAGCATACGCCTCAAGGTATGTTACTTACTTTTTCCAAATTCAAGTGAACACATTAAAAAAAATATCCTCATACATTCATGTGAATACTGAAATTTACAAAAACATCCTCAAACATTCATGTGAACACTTAATTTTTAATAACAAATCCTACTACATTCAAACTGACACTGAAACTTGTAAATTAGCTTTCATATATTCAAGCTGACACTGAACTATTCACATCACGCTGTATACATTCATTATTCATTGTAACCCTCAAATTTCTGGACACCCAAACATATAGACTTATGTATCACCTGCCACATCCATTGTTGCAGTGAACTGTGCTGTATCTTGTGTTGCCCTCACTTGCCCATCCAGACTGTCTTCCCCCTCACTTGTGTCCATGGACTGGGTCACATAAGTGCTGGCAAACAACGGGGTCATGACAGCGTGTCTTTGTCGCCAGGATGAGTGCACAGAATAGTCCTTCCAAAGATGCATTATTATTTTGTCATGAATTTATAAGCCAAATTATATAAATATATATATGTGTGTATTATAATAAGATTTTAACACTGTCACCAGGGGACATCAAGGTTAAGCTTTCATGAAAACATGCATAAGAAAGATCTCATCTACAATAGGATATGAAAATCATCTTGATGAAGTCTCAATGTCTGGATGATATCACTCTTATCAGACAATGTCACACTCTTCTGATCTCATAGTGGAAGAGATGCGTAGCTTTCTTGAACAGCACTCAGTTTGATCACCTAGACATGGGGTGTTGAGCTATGCACATGTCCAGCCCATAACAAGGAGACAGACAATTAGCTATTAGTTATATATATTATCATATACAGTTTTTGATGTAGTTGTATCAGAGATTAAGAGCAGAATAGGGCAAGCAACAGCTGCATTTCAGAACATGAGAAGCATCTTATGCACAATCATTGAATGTAAGAAAGAGAGTGCTGAAGTGCTATATAGAACCTGTTTTGCTGTAAGGCAGTAAATCTTGGAATATAAATGAACAAATTAGGAAGAACTTGGTAACAACAGAGATGTGGTTTCTCAGATGAATGTTACGAATTCCTTGAACTGCCAGAACAAATGACGATTTCCTGAAAGAGGCTAATGAAACTAGAACATTATATACAACAATAAGAAAGAGACAAACAGCTTTCTTTGGTCATTTGATGAGAAGAGAGGCATTGGAGAACATCGTCACGATTGGAAAGATCGAGGGAAAGAGAAGCAGAGGCCGACCAAGAGAAATGATGCTGGATGGATTGAGACGGTGGCATGGAGGAATATCAGCAGAATTGATTCATAACACCAAAGACCGAGATATATGGAGAGTCATGAACGCCTACACCAGCTGGCATGGCACTTGATGGTGATGATGATGTATCAGTATTTGTTTGTTGTTTGTGAGCTGGGAAAACTTTAGTCACAATGTCCGTGTTGTCACTTGTGATTGTTTTCTAGTTAAGCTTACCGATTCTACTTCTCCTTATTGTGATTAATTCACTGAACACAACTGAAAACTTGGAGATCCCTCCAAGAAAGTAAATAAATAAATAAGTAGGCAAGAAAGTAAATAAATAAGTAAGTAAGTGAGTAGAATCCAGTCAGCAATAAATTTCTCACCAAATAAGTAAATAAATATATAAATAAATAGATAGATAAATACATACGTAAGTAAGTAAGTAAATAGATAGATAGACAGATAAATAAATAAATGAAACATGAAGCTCCGTACCTGGAACTTGCATTCACTGAGAGCATGCTCAAAGATCTCTCTCTGGTAGTCAGGGGACTTGGATGTAGCTTCCAACAGAAGATCTGTGGCGTAAGCTAAGTAATGTGGCTCAGTACTGGGAGAGTACATGGCCTCCAGCATTGACACAGTTCGGTCCAGAGTTCCCACAGGAAGACGGGTGTTGCTGCTCCAGAAGTTCTGACACACCAGCCTAAGACAACAAATTTCAGAACATGAGATATTCCGATAAAATGTACAATTCTAATACCCAAGAATCTGCTTCTTAACAGCAAGCCTTTTCAAAATCAATGGATGAACTGTAATTACATCAATCAATCATTTAGTTAATTTCCCAATGCAGTTTCCAATGGATCTGTGGAGATTAACGAATGCTTGCTGTCTGATGATGATAGTTTCCTATATCACAAGAGAGGATTTAATTATTGTACCTGTTCTATAGACAAATGGACATGGGTATCATAATACTTAATTATTACAAATGTTATCCCAATTCTCCAGATAATTCAACATTAATCTGAGGATCTCCTACAAGATAAAAGCTGGCCAAACTGGTCTCCTGACTCCAGAACACATGCTGCAAATGTAGCTTATCTGTGGTGACTTGACAGAAGACAAACGTGGGAGACAAACTGAGGGAAACCAAAGATTCATGGAGACATCTCACCTCTTTATTTAGAATGCTGAGAATAGGAAACGAAGCAGAAGAGGAAGAGGAGGAGAAGGAGAAGAATCCAATCAATTAATCATAACAAACCGAGATTCATGGAAGCATCTCACCTCACCTCTTTATTTAGAATGCTGAGAATAGGAAACTGATTGCATAAGTCAAAGCAGAAGAAGAAGAGGAGGAGGAGAAGGAGAAGAATCAAATCAATTAATCATCAAAACCAAAGATTCACGGAGGCATCTCACCTCACCTCTGTATTTAGAATGCTGAGAATAGGAAACTGATTGCATAAGTCGAAGCAGAAGAAGAAGAGGAGAAGGAGAAGAATCCATTCAATCTATATCTATAAAAATCGATGTGTGTGTGTATATGTGTGTGTGTGTGTGTGTATATGTGTGTGCGTGTGCGCATGTGTGCGCGCGTGTGCATGTGTGTGCGTGTGTGCATGTGTGTGTGTGTGTGCGCGCGTGTGTGCATGTGTGTGTGTGTGCATGTGTGTGTGTGTGCATGTGCGTGCATGTGTGTGTGAGTGTGTATGTATGTATGTATGTATGTATGTATGTATGTATGTATGTATGTATGGGTGTCCGTCGTTTATGCGTTCGCGAACGGTCCATCCGATTGAGATGACATTTTCTACACGTCTTCCTTTCATTCCTGTGCAACCGACTATAATAGTTTCTTAGTGTAAAATCGGCGACTCACTTAATAACATTTAATTTTTCATTTTTCATTATATAATTTCTATATAGCAGGGGGACTTCACTCTAGAAAAGTTATTTCAAGGGGCATAACTTTTAGTAACATTTTTATATACTTTATAGTCATATTGTTGGACTTACTTGCACTAATGTTAAACTCTTTGTCTATAGTTATTTTCAGGCATGAGTTATAATAAATAATGATATAATCTTTAAGGCATTTTCAAAGTTTTCATAAAAATAATCCATCCATCATGTGTCCATGCCGGTAAGCATGGGCGGTCATGTTCTGCCATCTCACTCGATCACCAGAGTCGTGGATCAGCTCCGTGTTTCTGTCTCGACCATGCCACAAGGCCAAGCCATCCAGGTACTTGCTTCTAGGTCTTCCCCTTGGTCTGTTCCCCTCGATCTTACCAGTTGTCACCAAATTCTCCAATCCATTTCTTCTCATAACATGCCCAAAAAATTTTGACTGTCTACGTCTAATTTCTCTAATCAATTTACGATCTTCATTTGTTTCTTGAAGGACTTGTTCATTGGTCTTTCTGGCTGTCCATGGTATTCTTTGCATTTTCCTCAGAAACCACATCTCTACAGCCATCAGATGTTTTTCAGCCTGACTGCTCATTGTCCACGCTTCACATCCATATAAAAGTACAGGTTCAATGGAGCATCTCAACACTCTTTTTCTCGTTTCAATTGCCATCTTTTTATTGGTCAATATGTTTTTCATCTTGCTAAAGGCTACTTTTGCCATGGCGATTCTTCTTCTAATCTCTTCAAGGCATCTCCCATCAGATGTTATTACTGTTCCGAGATAATTGTACCTGCTCACTTGTTGAAGAATATTCCCATTTACTTGTATATTACATTGTGGTATTTCGTCCTTCCTAGTGACGACCATAGTCTGTGTCTTTTTACAATTTAATTCTAACCCTAGTTGTTCACTGTGTGTAACAATCGCATCTACTAAATTTTGCAGGTCCTGTTCATTGTCTGCAATCAAGACTGTATCATCTGCATATCTAATGTTATTGATGTATCGTCCCCCAATGTTGATTCCTTCCATATCTTCAATATTTCTGAAAATACTTTCACTGTACAGGGAAAACAGATCTGGAGACATTACACATCGCTGTCTCACACCCCTTTTAATAGGCTGATATTGGCTTACTTCATTATCAACTCTTATGGCAGCTTGTTGTTTCCAATATATGTTTTTTACAAGTCTAAGATCTTTTCCATCAATTTGTAGATCTTCAAGCATCCTTATCATGTTGACATGTCTCACTTTATCAAAAGCCTTTGTGTAGTCAATAAAGCAAAGGTGTAGATCTTTGTTTACTTCTATAGAACGTTCGATTATGTTTCTCAGTATATACACAGCATTTACTGTACCCTTGCCTTCCACAAACCCACATTGTTGTTCTCCTATTTCAGGTTGTATTTTCCTCCTAACTCTTTGCATGATAATTCTTAGCAAAATCTTCGTGATGTGACTCATTATACTTCTTCTTCGTTCATCTGGAGTTTTTTTCCGGATGTGATTGCGTTGTGCCTGTTTACAGCAGAGCTGCGTTCTTGCGCCGTTAGGCCGACACATCCGACTTCTGCGGGCATTTGTTGACCGGGTTAACCTTCCCGGGGACTCATTATACTAATTGTTCGATGTTGATCACATTCCAAGGCTCCTGATTTCTTTGGGATTGCAATAAATACAGAATTACATAACTCCTGAGGTATATTTCCAGTATCATATATTGTAGACTGGTAACTTTATCTATTCCATATTCTTCTAAAGCATTAATCATTTCTGTTGTGACGCTGTCTGAACCGGGGGTCTTGCCAGATTTCATATGGTTAAGCGCATTCTGAACCTCCATCTTTAAAATTGCTGGTCCTTCATTATTATTTTGGACATCATACTGTTCGTCTCTGTTATCGTCATAAAGGTTTTTCACATAATCTGACCATTCATGTAAGATCTGATCTTTTTCTATTATGACTCTTCATCTTTTGTCTTTAGGCAGCCTGCTGATGTACGTGTTCTTTGATTAGTAAGCTCCTGAATTCTTTTGTGCATTAGTTTCACATTGTTACTGTTGTGTTGTTTTTCAATTTCTCTGCAATTTTTCTCAAGCCATGTTTCTTTTGCTTTCTTACATAAGGTTCTCACTTTTCTGTGAATTTCTTCATATTTGGCAGGATTATTTTTGTTCTATATATGCATAACATTGTAACCCATCTTTTTCTACTTAAAGAAGCTATCAAGTGTCATGTCGGTGATTAAAAACAGTTTTCATTAAAAATAATGGATGGTGTGTGGAAGGACATTCTTTTAAGTTACTGTGCGCCAGGAGCTGGGCGAAACCACGCCTGGTCAGATAGATAGACAGACAGACAGATAGTCGGGAACGGAAGCTTATTTGACTACTTATATGAATTAAATGACATGCTCCCCACCAGGGACTGGGTGAAGCCAGGCCGGCTCAGACAGACAGACAGATAGTCGGGAACGGGAGCTTATATCACTACTATATGAATTAAATGAGATGCTCCCCACCAGAGACTGGGTGAAGCCGGGTCAGACAGACAGACAAATAGTCGGGAACGGGAGCTTATATGACTACGTATATGAATTAAATGAGATGCTCCCCACCAGGGACTGGGTGAAGCCGGGCCGGGTCAGACAGACAGACAGACAGACAGTCGGGAACGGGAGCTTATATGACTACTTATATGAATTAAATGAGATGCTCCCCACCAGGAGCTGGGCGAAGCCGGGTCAGACAGACAGACAGACAGACAGACAGACAAGCAGACAGACAGACAGACAGACAGATAGATAGATAGATAGATAGATAGATAGATAGATAGATAGATAGATAGATAGATAGATAGATCCCCGCCAGGGCCTGGGCGAAGCCGGGCCGGGCAGCTAGTTAATCATAAAAACAGTATTATTCTAATTGTTACATAGACAAATTAACACAGAGCAGCAAACATAGGAGGAGCAACAGCAGCAGATGAAGAAGAAGCAAGAGGAAAAGTTGAGTTGAGTCAAGATCTGACATCACAGCACTAGGCACATTCCCTTAGGTGCTCCATCCTTATCTTGAACAGCCAGCAAAGAGTCCAATCTTCTCTTCACTGTCACTTGGCTTGTTATCGAAATTGGCAGTGAGCACAGAACAGGCACTCCGTGGCTCCTGCGATGATTCCAATGTTATAACTGTAACACTAACATGTAGAAAGTCAATTATAAAACATCATTAGCGTAACTGTTATACAGAAAATAAACGGACAGGGACAGTCAGTGAAACATATTTACATCCATCACTTCTCTCACCTGCAAGCTTGATCTTCATCACACAGTCCTCTCAGCAATGCCTCCTTTGTCTGCCGCATGATCTCTGCACTGATGTCATCTTCTACTTCCCTGAAAGTGTAATACATTTAATCAGCCAAACAATCCAACACAATATGAGATTTCAGTCCCATTCTTCATTGACTTATTGATATTATCATATACTCTTGCTACTGCCATAACTGTCATCAACTTTACAACTATTGTTACCGCCTTTTGCTTGCTTGCGTGAACTGTGAACTCCAGCGTGAAGTCCTGTATGTCGGATGAAGACATCCTGTTATCCAACATCAGTGTGATGTCATACCGAACTGAGGTTTGCGTGAGTATCCGTTGACCCATGTCTGGCTTATTGGTGTGCAGACTGGTGGTTCCTGGCCATGCAGGCACATACTCTCCGACTTCAGAAGAATCAGCAATCCTACTATGTTAGCCAGGACCCCGAAGGGACCTGTTGCCCAGGACGTGTGACTAGGACATGTCAGTAGGTCTTGGCCAGTATAGAACCTGGCCCTGGTGCCTTGGAAACACCTCTGCGTCCCATTACGCCTTTTATGACACGTCACGTTTACACATTTGTTACAGTCATTACTGACCTTGCCCTACTATTAATACTGGGACTCTTCGCTGGCTGTTGCAGATGAAGATGGAGCATTATGGGAATATCCCAAGAGCTGTGATGTCGGTTCTTAACTGAATTCAACTCAACTCAACCGACCTTAATCTTTACAAATGGCACCGCCTGTCTTCCTGTTATAAACACTTTGTTTCCTGTTGTTTGAGGCACACTGCGGCAGCGAAGTAGCTAGCCTGCCTGCCTGCTGGCCACTGTTTGAATCCCTATCAAGGCAGGGATTTTTTAAAAACTGAACTAGGCTCCCAGGTTGACCCAGCCTAAACCTGGTACCAGGACATGTGCTGGAAAGTAAAGGTGGCCAATGCGTCTATACAACTATAACTATAATAACTATATAGCTCGAACCATATATCCACTATACCTATGTAGAAGAAGTCCTTTCCTTTCCTGGTTTTTTACTGGCATAGTTGTTGAGTTTTGTCTAGAAGAATGGAACCATTGTATCTTATTTCTTCAACCTCCATCTTTAATTCAACGATTGAGCATAGGCTCTCCAACCAGACCATGCCAAGGCTTCCTATCTTTTATCATCTCCTGCAACTCTCTCCTTATACATCCATCCATCATGTGCCATGCCGGAAAGCGTGGGCGGGCATGACTCGCCATTTCACCCTATCACCAGAGTCGTGGATCTTGCAGTGATCTGTAGTTAGACGAATCATAATGAACTAGGCACTATTAAAGAAAGTAGTTTGCCATTGCTTTCCTTCCTTGGCAGTAACCATACTAGCCTGGGACCGCAGCCATTGTCTCGTGAAAGAGATCTTCTGCCTACAGTCGCAAAACTTGAGACCATAACCAACAACTATATATATCTCCTTATACATCCCCATATTATTCATCCCCGTCTCCAATTCTCTTCTTGATGTGTTTTAAGTTTCCATCTATATCTTTTGCCCATTGAGTTTAATTCGTTACTACTAATACAAAAAATAACTTGTAAGTATGGCACTAATGATGATCTGTCCACTTACAACATACACGAGAGTATGAGAAATATCGTGGTCTCAGCTTGCTTGACAAGACACTCCTAACTCAGTAGAGGACAGGCAACACACAACTCAGTTAGGAGGATCAAGAATCCGATAGAATAAATGAACAACCCTGCACCTGAGAGAGGCAGGACACTCGCTTGTCATGAAAACCCGTGTCAAGACTCCATTTAGTGCATAAGAAACTGATATGTATGACTCAGTAGGAAGGGACTATGTTTAGTGAAAACAGAAATCAAGCTGCGATAGAAGGCTAGCTTGTCCAGTCAGTCATCATGCAATCCTGTCTCCTTGGTGTTACAATTTGTGTCTCGTTTTGATAGAGAGTAATAGTATAATTACTTGGCCTCATGAGTCTTACTGAATCAATTAAAGTATCTAGATGTCCCTATGGTAAGAAAAAGAGCAGTAACAGGAGCAGAAGAAGAAGAAGAAGAAGAAGAAGAAGAAGAAGAAGAAGAAGAAGAAGAAGAAGAAGAAGAAGAAGAAGAAGAAGAAGAAGAAGAAGAAGAAGAAGAAGAAGCAGGAGACGGAGGAGGATAATTAGTTGGATTGAGTCAAGAACTCTCAACACAGCACTCGGAAAATTCTCTTAGATGTTTTGTCCTCATCTTCAACAGCTAACGAAGAGTCCAATCTTCTCTTCAATCCCTCTTCGCTGGCTGTCCAAATTGACATTGAGCATACAGAATGCAGTACATAGCTCCAGCAATGATTACTATGTGTAGAATAGGAGATAAATTATAGACATATAACCCAAGAACAAGAATATACAAACAGCCCACCTATAATTGTCATAAGTCCACATAAGTATCTCTAGCATGTACATTCGACACGCTGGGCTACTGTGACTTGAAAAGTCTGTGACAGACGGCAGGAGGGAAAGCAGCTCCGACTTCTGTAGCTTTGACATGACAGACTTGACAATCTTCAGAGACACCAGCTGTGTGTCTTCATCTCTGCAGGCACAGGAAATATTCATGATTACGAGAATGACAAAGAATCAACATTACAGCAATGAGGACAAGTTTATAAGTGCTCACTCTCTCCCAGCAGAAGTTGGTGAGTGGGTGGCTGTCCCTATTATGAGCTAGTTACCTATGCATTAAAACCATCCTTGCTAGTGGCATGGAGGAATATCTCTAACAGAATTGATCCAGAACTCCAAGGATTGAGATGGTGGCATGGAGGAATATTTCTAACAGAACTGATACAGAACTCCAAGGATTGAGATGGTGGCATGGAGGAATATCTCTAACAGAATTGATCCAGAACTCCAAGGATTGAGATGGTGGCATGGAGGAATATTTCTAACAGAACTGATACAGAACTCCAAGGATTGAGATGGTGGCATGGAGGAATATCTCTAATAGAACTGATACAGAACTCCAAGGATTGAGATTGTGGCATGGAGGAATATCTCTAACAGAATTGATCCAGAACTCCAAGGATTGAGATGGTGGCGTGGAGGAATATCTCTAACAGAACTGATACAGAACTCCAAGGATTGAGATGGTGGCATGGAGGAATATTTCCAACAGAATAGATCCAGAACTCCAAGGATCGAGATGATGGCATGAAGGAATATCTCTAACAGAATTGATCCAGATCTCCAAGGATCGAGATGGTGGCATGAAGGAATATCTCTAAGAGAACTGATCCAGAACTCCAAGGATTGAGATGGTGGCATGGGGGATAACTCTAACAGAATTGATCCAGAACTCCAAGGATTGAGATGGTGGCATGGGGGATAACTCTAACAGAATTGATCCAGAACTCCAAGGATTGAGATGGTGGCATGGGGGGATAACTCTAACACAATAGATCCAGAACTCCAAGGATTGAGATGGTGGCATGGAGGGATAACTCTAACAGAATTGATCCAGAATTCCAAGGATCGAGATCTGTGGGGATGAAACAATGCCTATGCCAGTTGACTGGGCACATGATGATGATGAAACACTGTATTTCTTATTCCTTTATCTGCAAAAATACCCAAACTGAGTCTCTGCTATTTCTGGTACTATTTTCTTATCCTTTCCATTATAATGCAAAAAAGTATTGTGATGATATGACACATCATAGTAATCATAATTAATCACATTTTAAACATCTTAACATAAAATCAAAATATAACTAATAAAATAAAAAGAAATCCCCTTTTTTTATAATGCAAAAGAGTATTGTGATGATATGATTCATCACAGTAATCATAATTAATCACATTTAAAACATCTTAACATAAAATCAAAAGATAATATAAATAATAAAATAAAAAGAAATCCCACACAATGATTAACATAAATTTGCATGATAATTTAACCAACTCCAAACAATTTAACATACAAATCACACATTGGATGACAGTAACAACCAGCCCCAAACCTATGTATCAGGAACTGTGGTAGCCCTTTGCTGTTCAACTCCAGAAACACATTCTCCAAACTGTCAACATGTCCTTGAATGACCTCCAGACACTGAGCTCTGAACTGACCGTGCAAACTTGGCAGTATAAACAGTAACTTGTTGGTGAACCTGCGGAGAGAAGGACACAGACAATGACTCTGCATTATGCACTAACTACTGCCAGTCACCTTATTTATGATGATCTTTGTTGATCGTTCTTCTTCGATTCTATTGCGTACTGTACAATGTGTCCTCATTTACATTCTGATATAGTTAAATAGTTAGTTAGTTGCGGTTCCAACTTCACGGCAAAGTGTTACCCCATAATGCTCCATTCTTGTACCAGTGAATATCACAAAAATGCTCCTCACTGCCCCATGTGAAAAATGGAACAGACAGGAGTCTTGACAAACCAACAGCCCACACAGGTATACTATGCATAACGCCACTGCCAGAATACCAACTCAAAAGTCCGCCACAAAAAATACAGTTCATCATCGATGGAAGCGGCAGTCACTAGAAAACCAGCAGCCACACATTTCTGCATAAGGCAAACCCAGTTAGTTCAGCAAGTGGCAGCCGCCACTTTTCCGAACATGCAGTTCACGACACAAACAATAGCGGATAGATGTAAAAGCACTCCACATTAAATCTGATATAGTTATACAGGGGTGGTGCAGTGGCTATTGTGCCTGTCTGTAAAGTAGTTAATTACCCAATGCAATTTCCAATGGATATGTGGAGATTCACGAACGCCTGCTATCAGATGATTATAGTTTCCTATATCACACCAGAGGACGAATGAACGAACAATATTTTCAAAGGGTTAAGAATTGGGCATGCAGGATTTAATTATTGTACGTGTTCCATAGAAGAACGGACACGGGCATCATAATACTTCATTATTACAAATGTTATCCCAATTCTCCAGATAATTCAACATTAACCTGAGGATCTCCTGTAAGATGAAAGCTGACCAAACTGGTCTCCTGACTCCAGAACACATGCTGTAAATCTGACTTCAGTGATATTTTAGGGGCAGTAAGTTTGCATTCCTTTTCCAATCAATTACTCTCTCAACCAGGCCCAGCATCATCATGTGCCATGCTGATCAGCGAGGGTGATTATTGTTTGCCATCTCACACGATCACCAGTTTTGAACCAAGTCTTTGTTCTTGTCTTGATTATGTCAAACTATCCAGGTATTTATCCAAACTATCCAGGTATTTATCTCTTTGTCTACCCCTCGATCTTTTCCCATCAAGATGCCAGTTGTCACTAAGCAAGTTTATAAAATTCCCTCCCCCCAAATCTTTAGACAGTCTACGTCTAATTTCTCTAATCAGTTTACCACATTTATTTGTTTTCTAAAGGACTCATTAATTTTTATGTCTTGTCTAAGGTATTTTTTGCATTTTTCTCAGAAACTACATTTCCACTGCCATTAGATGTTTCTCAGCTTGTTTGATTATTGTCCATGTTTCACAAGCCAACACAGTATTGGCCTGATATAACACTTTAACACCCTTTTTCTTGCTGCTATTGACAGCTTTTTATTTGTATCTTTTTCATCTTGCAAAGACTATTTTTGCTATGGTGACTCTTGCTTTAATCTCTTCCATTAGATGTTATGACTGTTCCAAGATAGTTGTAATAATTCACCTTTTTAAGCATGTTCCCATTTATTTGAATCTTATGCTACAAACCGGGTATAATTCACATTGCAGACAGTACCCAGGTATCCTACATGTTGTGGACAATAACTGGGTATGATGCACTTTGAAGACAATAACTAGGTAAGATTCACATTGTAGACAATAACCAGGTATGATTCACGTTATAGACAAAAACCAGGTATGATTCACATTGTAGACAATAGCCGGGTATGATTCACATTGTAGACAATAACCAGGTATGATTCACATTGTAGACAATAGCCGGGTATACTTCATGTTGTGGACAATAACTGGGTATGATTCACTTTGAAGACAATAACCAGGTATGATTCACATTATAGACAAAAACCAGGTATGATGAACATTGTAGACAATAACCAGGTAAGTAACTGGTAATGTTTTACAGTATAGACAGTAACTGGGTATGATGATTCAGTGTGCACAGTATGTTTTTAAAACAAAATGTTAACCTGAGGATGGTATATTACATTTCTCCCCCCATCTTCCTCATGTTGAAAAGCAGCTGGATATGAAAACTTGCAGGCCATATAAGCCACTGCCTTGGCAAAATGATAAAACCACCCCATAAAATAAAAACTGCCAGGCACATGTGATTCTAGAATGCACACATGTAGATCCCTGTTGGTGTTATGGAGTCTGTGACCCATGCTGAGTTTCTTCTTGTGTGATCTATAGGATTCCAATAGAGGTTATCAGGAGTGGGCAAGAAACACTCACTCTACAGATCCACCAGCTAATAGAGCTATGCTGGCGTGAAGGACAAGTCCCACAGGATTTCAAAGATTCAAACATCATAACGCTGTACAAGAACAAGGGTGATCGGAGCGACTGTAACAACTATAGGGGTATCTCACTTCTGTGTATTGTTGGAAAAGTATTTGCCAGAATTGTTCTGCGCAGACTTCAAGTCCTAGGAGATCAAGTCTACCCCGAATCACAGTGTGGCTTTCGACAGAACCGGTCTACCACTGATATGATATTCTCATTGCGACAAATGCAAGAAAAATGCCGTGAACAGAATCAACCACTGTTTATTGCCTTCATCGACCTCACAAAGGCATTTGATTTGGTCAGTCGTGAGGGTCTGTTCAAGGCACTAAAGAAGATTGGCTGCCCACCAACTCTTCTGTCCATTGTGGAATCGTTCCACACAGGCATGAAGGGTATAATCAAGTTTGATGGTGCAACTTCTGAAGAATTTGAAATCAAGAGTGGAGTTAAGCAAGGTTGTGTACTAGCTCCCACCCTCTTTGGAATATACTTTTCACTTCTACTGAAATATGCATTTCGTGATCAGGATGGTGGTATATACATTCACTCACGCTCAGATGGCGGCCTCTACAATGCTCAGAGATTGAAGGCTAAGACCAAAATTAGGAGGGTACTGATCAGAGAGTTGCTTTTTGCAGATGATGCTGCAGTTACGACCCACTCTGAGGAAGAATTGCAATGTCTACTATCTGCATTCTCCAATGCTTGTTCTGAATTTGGTTTAACAATTAGCAAAAAGAAGACACAGATTATGTCACAAGGTGCACATGGGGTACCATCAATCTTTATTGACGACGCCGAACTAGAGATAGTAGACCATTTTACATATCTAGGATCAGTGGTAAATAGCAAATTATCCCTAGATCAGGAAATCAACATCCGGATTGGTAAGGCAGCAACAACAATGAACAGGTTAAGAAAAAGAGTCTGGGAGAACAGGAAGCTTACTGCCAAAACAAAAGTCCTTGTCTATCAAGCCTGTGTCCTTAGTACTCTTCTCTATGGCAGTGAAACCTGGACAACTTACTCACACCAAGAGAACAATTTAAACAGCTTTCATATGCGGTGTCTGCGAAGAATTCTTGGTATTAAGTGGCAAGACAAAATCACAAATACTGAAGTATTGGAAAGATCAGGTTGTGTGACAGTTTATTCCATGCTCAGTCTTCGTAGACTTAGATGGATAGGACATCTTAGGAGGATGGATGATGGTAGAATACCAAAGGATATCTTTTTTGGTGAATTACAGATGGGTAAGAGATCTCAGGGTCGGCCTCTACTACGATACAAAGATGTGTGTAAGCGGGACATGATTGATACAGGCATTGATAATGCACATTGGGAGCAAGTCGCCGCTGAACGTGTTGCGTGGAGGGCAAATATCAGAAATGGAATAAAGTCAAAGGAGAAAATTATTGCAGAAAAGTCACACACCAAGCGTTTGAGACGTAAGATGGTGCATGATGGTGGAAATGACCACGTGTTCACATGCACCCACTGTGAACGGACATTTACAGCGCAAATTGGCCTTATCAGTCACACTCGCTACCGCCATAGTTAAAAGTTATTATGCCTTTTTAGAGCACAAACTATCGTCTGTCAAGACGGCAAGGTGCCAATGGATCTATAGGAGACTGGGGTATCTACAGAGGTATCTGTGTGCAAGAAAATGATCTTATACAAACCAAACAAAATCATCAGATTCAGTTCCATTTCCTCACTTTGCTGTCACTGCGGGATAACACTTGTGGATGCTGTGTATGCAGGTAATAAAGCTGTCCACTCTGGTGTTTGCCAGGGCAGTCAGCTCTGATATAACCATGTCATGGAATGACCCCGAGGTCTGCTCCTTGGCATCTGTCATGTGACGGAATATGAGGCCAACCACTTCTGCTGCTGCAGCTGACACAGTTTTCAGGTGGTGCTTCATCATGTCAACTAGCGTCTGCATGAACCTGATTGACAGACGCATGGCTTGAAATTGAATATAATCACACAGAAAGAGAGAGAGAGAGAGAGAGAGAGAGAGAGAGAGAGAGAGAGAGAGAGAGAGAGAGAGAGAGAGAGAGAGAGAGAGAGAGAGAGAGAGAGAGAGAGAGAGAGAGAGAGAGAGAGAGAGAGAGAGGGGGGGGGGAGGAGGAGAGAGAGAGAGATGCCACCAGTGTTTGCATGTACCTAATTGACAGCCGCCGGTCTCCGTGGTGATGGCATTGTGGACGAGATTCTTAATGCCGCTTACACACGTTCAAAACACAGCAGCGACCGAATTGGCAGCAGACCGTGTTGCGCTGGTTTTAACGTGTTGGTATGGGAGCCGGTCGTTCAGAAAGCAATGGCAAACTATTGAACGTAAAAACTTGCCAAGACATCAACAATGGCAGTAAAATGCTGGTGTTGACTGCAACGTCCTGTAAGGGATATGCAACTTAAAGAAAAAAAAATGACAGCCAGCTCCAAAGCAAAGGGGTTACGGGCGCAGTTCGTAATCCTGCATACCACGTACGAAACACAGCTGCATGTGATTTGGCAGCAGACTGCTTTGCATTGGTTTTTTATGAAATGGTATGGGTGCCGGTCGTTCAGAAAGCATTGGCATACTTCTGAACGTAAACTTGCCCAGGAATCCCGAACAGCCAAAAAATGCAGGGGTTGACTGCTACTTCCTGTAAAGGATATGCAACTAATTAACTCTGAACTTATATTTTACTTATTCTGGACTAACAGATTTACAACCATTGAAGCCACTCTAAGTGCAGTTTGGCCAATTTGGTGTGATGTGTTAGCCACTTCAAGTGACACACAGTGGGCTAAGGTTTCACAAACCTGCCTTCTCCAGTGATCACTTGCACTGAGTATTTAGCATCTTAAAAGTCAAGCACTCAGGCAGGGGGTGCAGAGAGCAGAATCCTGCCACTGTTAATGCAGAGGTGCTCATCATTGAACATTCAGACAATTCCGATGTGTTTATCTATGCAGATGGATCTGTTATACAGCAGCAATGAAGTGTCTGGGCATTCACACCATGCTCAAAGGTCTGAACTATTCAAGAGACCAGTGGTTTCCACTCTGTGATCACTAGCCGCATGGCAATGGAGGTGATACAGGTTTTTATATCACTGGAGTCACAGAATTATACTCATGTTTGTGTCCTGGGTGATTCAATGAGCATGATCCGAAAGGTCAAGTTGGGTTTTGTACGCAAACAGTGGATTGCATGCTGTGGAGGTATGCTGTTCATAGAGCCACCTTCATATTCATTCTGGAGCATTCATGAGCTGAGAGAAATGAACGAGTTGATAAATTTGCTGTCTCTGCATCCCCTTCAGATGGTCAGCCCTTGGATCGTGCTGATATTATTAATGCCCTTAGAAAGATGTGAAGAACGGAAGACTTTGACACCAGTGAATCCACATCGTTGTCTAGAATGAGACTTGGGAGTAGGACTAGCTAACTACCTAGCTAACTAATTAACTAGCTAACTAACTAGCTAAATAACTAACTAATTAACTAACTAAGGAGCACTCATGATTTCTCCTACTGGTTGTTGTCCTTTGGAGAACCCCAACAAAACCTCAAGGGACTGAAAGCATTTACAAATATTAGGTTACAGTTTTTGGACATGGATAATCATTTGCTTCTTGCTTTCTGACCCTATGTCCCTCTTTATGCCAGCGTCTGTGGTGAAGGGATAACGAACGAGATTTGCAATCCTGCATTCAAAATCAGCTGCAGGTGATTTGGAAGCATTGTGTTTTGTTTGTATGTGTGTGTGTGTGTATGTGTATGTATGTGTGTATGTGTGTGTTTCTCGTTTTGAACTCCAGAATGTTCCATACACATACTACTACTTCTAGTGCACTGAACTGATTTTGCAGCATAGTGTTGATTTTTTAACAATGGTATGAGTGGCAGCCATTGAGAAAGCAATGGCAAACTACTGAATGTAGACTTGCCCAATAAATCACAAACAGCCAAAAAATGCTGGGGTTGACTGCGATGTCCATTAAAGGACATACAACTACATTTTTTAATGTGTATCTGTCTTCTGTCTTGTATATATATAAATATATGGTACAGCAAGAAGTAATGCTTGCATCAGAAATATCCAAATTACCTCTCATAGCTAACAGGTGCTGATGGCCCATAAGGTGGAAACCGTCCCGCTACCACTACCCCAAGCACCTGCACCCCTGCATACTTGTCTGCTTTCTGATCAGCTGACTTTTGATCTGCTGGCTTCAACAGGCTGTAAATTATGCTGAAATAATAATTATAATAATTACAATCCATTATATTATTTTCAAATATAACTTTGGTATCCCCCATGACAACTTGTCCCTTATTTAATTTTATTCCTATATTCCCTTTATTTCAACAGTCATCCTATATTTTCTGTACATTCTGTACTCTTCCATAAACCTTGGCAAGTGATACTGTACTCTTCAATAAACCTTGGTGCATTATTTCATAAACCTTGGCAAGTTATTCTGTACTCTTCCATAAACCTTGGCAAGTTATTCTGTACTCTTCCATAAACCTTGGCAAGTTATTCTGTACTCTTCCATAAACCTTGGCAAGTGATACTGTACTTTTCAATAAACCTTGGTAAATTATTTCATAAACCTTGACAAGTTATTCTGTACTCTTCCATACACCTTGGCAAGTTATTCTGTACTCTTCCATAGACCTTGGCAAGTTACTCTGTACTCTTCCATAAACCTTGGTACATTATTCCATAAACCTTGGAACATTATTCCATAAACCTTGGCAAGTTATTCTGTACTCTTCCATAACCCTTAGTACATTATTCCATACATCTTGGCAAGCTATTCCCTACTTTTACATAAACCTTGGCAGTTATTCCTTCTGACTATACATTCAGATTACAAATACACATAATATATTAGTCCTACACATGCCACCTGAAGTGATTTCAGAAATCCATCTATGTTGTGGACTCCTATTGGTACTCAGAGAGAGTTAATTAATTTCAATACAGACACCATTTTGCAAATAATTTAACAGGATATGGCCTGGACAACATATGTATGGTTAAATTAAGAAATCTACTTACCTAAGTTATTTAAATCTACAAATCTAAGTTGTTAATCTAACAATGTAATCATTTACACAACTCAAACTTTAATGCAAAGTGTGAATGAAATAAATCAGCAAGAAATCAGCAAAAGAACCTCTTGACTCACTCGTATGGAATCTCCACTCTGTCATGCCAACATTCTAGAAGAGTCTTTAAAAGCTCCAAATTATTTCGGAACACTTGTCGGATGGGATGATGAATACTGGTCATCAAGATTTTCACAACTCGCGATGCCATGGCTCGCTCCTCTGCAGAATCCTGACAAGTGTGAATATAAATGCTCATATAAGTTGTATAAAATTTGGGAAAATATCAATGGTTTGATGTAAAAAAATAAACAAACTAGCGAAAGAGTATTATTCTCTATTCTGTATTGGGACACATAAGGAAGAAGAGGGAAGGGTACACTAAAGAGAACTTGAAGAAGAACAAAGTTTTAAAACAAAGAACACCTGGACAATTGAAATGAACAGATAACATAAGCAGATATGCATCAATGAAGTGTTTATTTCATATGGTTACTGTCTGGCTATATTCTATAAATGGTAACCTAAGAATATAGTATGTTAATGATTTGCAGACTGTATACATATAAACCTTCTGAGGGACGCAGAGGTGTTTCCAAGGCACCAGGGCCGGGTTATATACTGGCCAAGACCTATTGACACGTCCTCGTCGAGCGTCCTGGGCAACAGGTCCCTTCGGGGTCCTGGCTAAAGTCAGTAGGATCGCAGATTCCTCTGAAGTCGGAGAGTGTCTGCCTGTACGGCGAGGAACCACCAGTCTGCACACCAATAAGCCAGACATGGGACTACGGATACTCACGCAAACCTCAGGTCCTGTATGACATCACACTGATGTTGGACATCAGGATGCCTTCATCCGACATACAGGACTTCGTGTTGGAGCTCAAGCCAACGAACACAAGCAAGCAAGCAAGAAACCTTGAGAGAAAGATACCTGTATGCTGTAGCAAAAAATATTACACAAAGAGAGAAACAAGACCATACAATGTGAAAACAATACCATACAAACTGAGAACAGAACCATACAATGTGAGAACAGAACCATACAATGTGAAAACAGAACCAGACAAAGTGAGAACAAAGCTATACAAAGTGAGAAAAAATCCAAACAAAGTTAGAACAACACCATACAAAGTGAGAACAAAACCATACAATGTGAGAACAAAACCACACAAAGTGAGAACAGAACCATACAAAGTGAGAACAGAACCATACAAAGTGAGAACAGAACCACACAAAATGTGAACAAAACCACACAAAATGAAAACAGAACCATACAAAGTGAGAACAGAACCACACAAAGTGAGAACAGAACCACACAAAGTGAGAATAGAACGATAAAAAGTGAGAACAGAACCACACACAGTGAGAACAGAACCACACAAAGTGAGAACAGAACCACACAAAGTGAGAACAGAACCATACAAAGTGAGAACAGAACCATACAAAGTGAGAACAGAACCACACAAAGTGAGAACAGAACCACACAAAGTGAGAACAGAACCACACAAAGTGAGAACAGAACCACACAAAGTGAGAATAGAACGATAAAAAGTGAGAACAGAACCACACACAGTGAGAACAGAACCACACAAAGTGAGAACAGAACCACACAAAGTGAGAACAGAACCATACAAAGTGAGAACAGAACCATACAAAGTGAGAACAGAACCACACAAAGTGAGAACAGAACCATACAAAATGAGAACAGAACCACACAAAGTGAGAACAGAACCAAACAAAGTGAAAACAGAACCCTAAAAAGTGAGAACAGAACCACACAAAGTGAGAACAGAACCATACAAAGTGAGAACAGAACCACACAAAGTGAGAACAGAACCATACAAAGTGAGAACAAAACTCACTCCAAATGTTAAAACAACTCCAACTTATCTCTAGACCTATTCTTCTCTGATAAGTGTGAAAAACTAGGAGGTACTGTGTGCACGTATGCAAGCTATTTCATTCATCAGTATTTGGATACTGATAAGAAAATGCCATATAGGCCATATTTCAAATTTAGATACTATCCTACTTCATGATGCTATGATTTAGAATATGTGAAGATGCAGCACCCCACACCTTAACAACAGTATATGTCATTTAAAAAAAATTATTTATCTTTTTTTGTTGTTGTGTTCGCTCGGTGTGAACTCAAGCTGTCTATACATATGCTACTCTTCTAGTGCACTGAATTAATTTTAACGCATGAATTAGCTTTCCTATTATCAGTGACCCTTGCCATCAGATGACCCCACTCTGACTTTTGAGGTACTTGTAATTCACCTCCCCAAGTAATTTGATGAGAAGTCAAAATGTTAGTCAAACTGTCGGGGTTGAATTCACTACCTTGGCATCAGCACTCCAGATCTCTATATCTGCCATTTTACTACCTTTCCCCTATAAAAAAGAATATATAAAATATGTGTGTTTCTAGCATACACACATATGGATTGTCGCTGAAGCTAGAGAGTTTGTGTACTGTTCTGATATTCTCCTGACATAATCTATTGGAGGAGACTGAGACTAATGGTTGTATCCATGTGCAATGAAGGTGATCTTGCACAATAAAAACAAAGACTGGTCAGCATGGCTATATGGATAAGAGTGTTCGCTCTTAAACTTCCTGCACGCTGATACTGAGGTAGTGGGTTCAACTCCTATCCAGTCAGTTGCACTAAAATGTTGACTTCTCATCCTTGACTTGGGGACGTAAATTACAAGTACCTCAGAATTTGGAGTGGCTTCGCTTAATGGTGAGGGACACTGGTAATAGTGAAAGCAAATCCACACGCAAAATTCAGTCCAGTGTGCTAGATGTATTAGCACGTGTATGGACTACGTTTGAGTTCAAAATGAGTAAAGATTAAAAAAATAGGACAACCTAGTTTGCTGGAAAGGAAACATGTGGTCAACAGAATGAAGATTGTCGGAAGATGGGGTTCCATATGCCGGTTGGCTTGGTACTTAAATAAGATAAAAAGGAGGCAAGCTTACCTCAGGTATGGCCACTGTGTGCCAGGTTATCATGGTGACTAGGAGATCCACAGCAAAATATGTGATCCCTCTCCCACTGACTTCAAAGGAGAAAAACAGCTGGCAAATAGGTCGGAGCCAAAACCGTGCATAGGGCTGAAAGATCTGCAACAGTAAAGGGCATGATCTAAATATAAAACAAATATTTGTGCTTAGTTTTGCTGTCAGGAATTAGCAATAAAACTAACAAGACCAGTTACACTGTGCCACTTGATGTCAAATACTCTTACACTTATAACACGACACTGCCCATCAGGTATGAAAAGAATTATAAACCTACATTAACCAAATAGCATCAACATCTTCTGTTAAAAAATTATAGGATACCAGTCATGATCACAAATACCTGCTCTAATCAAGGCTCCTGAAGGAGAAGGGATACAGAGATGATGAGGAGGATAAGAAGAAGAAGAAATAGAGGAAGAGGAGGAAGAAGATGAAGAAAGAATAAGTTAGTTAGTTAGTTAGTCGCAGTTCCAACTTCACAGCAACGAGTTGTCCCCATTATGCTCCGTTCCTGTGCCAGTGAAAAATCACACAAAACGCTCCCCACTGCCCAATGTGAAAAGTGGAAAAGACAGGAGTCTCGACAAACAACAGCCCGCACAGATACACTGTGCATAATCCGCCATCAGAATGTCAGCACACCAGTCCCCCACGAAACCCCTGTTCATCTCTGAAGGAATCGGCAGTCATTTTCCTATCTGAATGTTTCCTAGATGTTCACCCACACAGTCCACGAAAATACAGTTCATCGCTGATGGCAGTGGCAGTCAACCAGAAGCCCAGCAGCCACGCATTTCTGCATAAGGCAAAAACCGGTCAACGCTGGGACATAGCCACCTGCCATCACTCCGAACATGCAGTCACGTTCCAAAAAAACCTCAGGCAGATTCAAAAGCATTTCACACGAAACTCACAGCTCACAGTGTCGCGCCACGCACTCACTCAGTAGCAGGGCGACGGAACCATCATGAAGAAAGAATAAGAATGGAAGAAGAAGAAGAAGAAGAAGAAGAAGAAGAAGAAGAAGAAGAAGAAGAAGAAGAAGAAGAAGAAGAAGAAGAAGAATGGAAGGTGAAGGAAGGAGGAAGAAGAGGAATGGAACAAGAAGAAAAACGGAGGAGGAAGAGAAAGAAAAAGAAAGAAGGGGAAAGAAGAGGAGGAGGAAAAAATGGAAGAAGAAGGGTAGGAGAAAGAAAAAGAACATGAGGAAGAGAAGGAGGAAGAAAAAGAACACAAGGAAGAGAAGAAGGAAGAAGAAAAAGAAAAACAAGAAGAAAAAAATAATAAGAAGAATCATATAATCCGAAGTCGGAGAGTGTCTGCCTGTATGGCGAGGAATCACCAGTCTGCACACCAATAAGCCAGACATGGGACAACGGATACTCACGCAAACCTCAGGTCCTGTATGACATCACACTGATGTTGGACAACAGGATGCCTTCATCCGACATACAGGACTTTGCTTTGGAGCTCAAGCCAACGAACACAAGCAAGCAAGCAAGCATATAAAATAAACTCTGAATAAACAATCTGAAATGTAATATTTATAAATTTGGCATTCTAAAGAAAGGGAAAATGCCATATACTACACACAATCTACAAATATAATTTTCTATTGAGACAAATTTAAATTGACTATTTACCTCAGAACAGTTTATTACAAGTTTAGCAATGAAAAGTTTCACATTGATATGTGTTTCTGGATTGGTCATCTTCTCATGTAAGTATGGCATCCAAACTGGCATCTCTTTTGGTGTTGTTCCCTGAAGATGAACAATTGAAAGCTTATTTCACTACATCTTTGTGCCAAAAGCAAAACAAAATTAACACAAACAAATGAATAGGCCAGGTTAAAAATATATTCTCTTATGATAACCAAGACGTCAGGAAAAGTTTAAAAAAAGTTATTTACAGACTATAGGCTTCATTGCAATTATTTTGAAGCTAAAGTTAAACATTAAATAGATCTTTGCAGTCTTGTACAATGTGATTACAAACACAAAAATGTCTTAATTTATGACAATTAACACTTATTATTCATGCCCTAGGATCCCTGTCACGAAGACTGAGAACCAATGTGTGCCCAGAATTCAAAGATGTCCATTCTTCCAATAAATACCTTATAGCATCAGATATGACAGACTAAGGACAGGAGAGTGTCTAAAAGCAGGGCTTAATCTTAGACATGCACAGCCAGAGGCAGGCATTCTACCACTCCACAACACAGAAATCTGCCCACTTACAACAGTTAAAGAAAACAGATGTTTGGTACAGTTATATTACATCATTTCATTTATTAAATATTTTTAATAAGTAAAACAAGTATATTTCCTCCAGACAGATTTCATCTTGTCCATACCTGACACAGATGCACACACTGACCTATAAAGTACAGTACCAGGTGTGATAAGTTTTCCCTCGGAAGAGGAAAGAAGAAGGAGAATAAGTCAAACTAACAGCATGATCAAATATTTCCATAATGATCTCTCTGTGTGTTTGTTATCATTTATTGAAGGATTATCCGTACTGCACTCGGGACAAATCCATTACCTTTCTCACTGTCCCTGTCTCTCTCTCTCATTATCAGCTATTGAAGGATTATCCTTATGGCACTCAATAATCCATTACCTTTCTCTGTCTGTCTCTCTCTCTGTTATCAGCCACTGAAAGATTATCCTCACTACACTGTAGACAAATCCATCCCTCTCTCTATCTCTGCTTCTATCTGTCTGTCTAACAGTTATCTACTATTGAAGGATTATCCTTGCTACACTGTTGAAAAATCCATTTCCTCTCTCTCTTTCTGCTTCTGTCTCTCACAGCTATCTACTATTGAAGGATTATCCACATTGCACTCTGGACAAATCCATTTGATCTCTCTCTTCCGTTACATGAGTCTAATATCTGAGGCCAACACATCCATGTGTTCACGACAACTGATGGTTGATTTACTTGGTCAGTAACATATTTACCCAAAAATTTGTTTTGTTTTGTTCATTTTAAGCATGTCCATTATATTTTTCAACTACTTAAAAACACATACTTGGAAAGCAAAAAAGAATGCTAAACTTTAATAATGTATAAAAGCTAAAAGAAAAAAAGAGACTGTTTCCTTCTTGGTTGCTGCTACTCTAGTAATATGCACAAAAAAGTCTGGTTTTTGTGTGTTGATGCATGCAATTTTTTTGTTGTTGTTGTTGCTGCGTTCGCTCCCTATGAACTCAAGAGTATTCTATACACGTGCTACTGCTTCTAGTGCAGTGGACTGATTTTTGCTTGCAGATTAAGCTTTCCCTATTACCAGTGTCCCTCACCATCACATGAACCCACTCTGACTTCTGAGGTACTTGTGATTGATAGACTATGCTTGAGTTCAAAATATTAACAGAACGGCTGGACTGTACACATTTAACAGAACGGCTGGACTGTACACATTTAACAGAACGGCTGGACTGTACACATTTAACAGAACGGCTGGACTGCACACATGCACAATGTCCAACCTTGGGGACCTGTGGGCAGACATTAGAAGCCACCATGTGTTTGATGAGTGCTATCATCGGTGCCATGCTCTCATGCTGGTTCAAGGCATCCATCTCCAGCTCTATGTAGTCTTCTGCCACTGACACCTCAGCTGCCTATAGACAGACAAGCAAGTTTGAGTCAAGGTAAGATTTGAGTTATTACTGTCTTTTCAGAGTAGGGGTTTGATAGCTGTTGTTATTTCTGTCATGTCACAGTTAAAGTTAGTAGAAGTTATTTCTGTCTAGTCACAGTTAAAGTTAGAAGTTGTTATTTATGACTTGATAGGATTAGATCAAAATTGTTATTTCTATCTGTAATGGATGAAATGAAGCACATATGGGAATGTGCAGTGCTGTGATTTTGGTCCTTGACTCAATTCTTATTAGGGTTACATCATCATCCCATTATGACCCACTGAAATATCACCTGAAAAGTTGCCAGCTGACCCCTGCCTCATGCACCTTCATTCCCAGTGTCTGTCATGTTCTGTGTCTGTATCTGTGCTGGCTAACCCCTGCCTCATGCCCAAGGCATCTGTCACATTCTGTATCTGTCTCTGTGCTGGCTGACCCTTGCCTCATGCCCAAGGCATCTGTCACATTCTGTATCTGTCTCTGTGCTGGCTGATCCTTGCCTCATGCCCAAGGTATCTGTCATGTTCTGTATCTGTCTCTGTGCTGGCTGACCCCTGCCCAAGGTATCTGTCACATTCTGTATCTGTCTCTGTGCCGGCTAACCCTTGCCTCATGCCCAAGGTATCTGTCACATTCTGTATCTGTCTCTGTGCCGGCTAACCCTTGCCTCATGCCCAAGGTATCTGTCACATTCTGTATCTGTCTCTGTGCTGGCTGACCACCACCTTGTCTTCCAGGATCCATGCCTTCCTTGACTGTTCTTCCCTGGCCACAGTGACGCTCAATTTGGCCAAAATATTTCAGTTTCCAAGACGCGATGCTGATTATGAGCTATTTTCTTTCTTCGATGTTCAGATCTTGTAAACTTCTGGTAATCGTCTTCTTCTTGGTGCTCAATATTTTAAGAACATTTCTGTAAGATTTTGATTCAAAATTGTCTTCTTCAGTAAATGTGAAATGGTCAGTGACCCACATCTGTATGTTGTCACAGAAAAGATGCATGTCCTAAGAAATTTGCTTTAATTTTGCTGGCAATTTTCCATGGGTTCTGAATATTCTTTAACCTATGCAAGGCTATGGCCAATGTCTGTTTAACTTCATGTGAAGAAGACTCAATTTTGAAAATTAATTCCTCTCCTAATGCTGCCTTGTTTGGTTAATTTTTTTCATGCTCCCCTAATGCATGAACCCTTTGGGTTTTGGTTTGTTTTTTTTGCTGCTCTCCTAAGAAAACCAATTTTTTTAAAGCTCTCCTAATGCAGAACCCTTTGGGTTTTTTGGTTGCCCATGCAGGGGGGGCGGGGAATCCCCGGTTTTCTGTTCCACCCATGTCGGACAGGTCAAGGGAGAGGGACCAGACGAAGAGACACACAAACCTGCTGCCTTGTAGGTAGACTGGGGACAGTCAAAGGCTAGGGAAAGCACCCCAAATACATGCTTGTCGAAATTGGATGTACTGAGCCACAGGCTTGACAAAGCAGTGCAACGTAAAACCTGCTGCCTTGTAGGTAGACTGGGGACAGTCAAAGGCTAGTGAAAGCATCCCAAATAAATGCTTGTCAAAATCGGATGTACTGAGCCACAGGCTTGACAAAGCAGTGCAACGTAGCTTAATTCATGATGTCACAAATCAAAATTAATCGATATGGTGCTAATCCCGTGAAGTCCCATCAGGCGGTGATAGTGCCGGGCCCCCTGCCGCGAGGGGGTCCACCCATGACTACTGGTGGTCACCTTCCCCTGTGCTGTGGAGTCAAGGCACAGAGGAGTAGGTTAAGAGCTATTGACCAAATACCCCGGACACTCAACATACTACAGTGGAATGCCGAAGGAGTTTACAAGAAGAAAGACTCCCTAACACAGCGTCTTCATAAAGATAGAATAGATGTGGCATGCATTCAAGAGACACACCTCAATGCCAATCACAAATTCTCAGTCAGAGGATATCAGGCCACATGTTTCGACCGCGAAGGACACAAAGGAGGAGTTCTAATACTTACACGAAATACAATACCTTGCAGCGAAGTATCTGTGATCTCTGACAACCAAACGGAAATTATAGGTGTTGATATAATGATAAAGGACGTGAAAATAAGAATCTACAATCTGTATAGCCCAGCAGATAAGGACCTTACACTCTCAAACATGAAAATAACTGACACAAACTGCATTATTGTCGGAGACTTTAATAGCCGTTCAGAAAGATGGGGATACCCAGATACTGACAAAAGAGGAGATGAATTGGAGGACTGGGAAATAGACTCAAATCTCCATCTACTCAACAAAGCGGATGACACACCGAGCTTCTACTCCAGAAGATGGCTTACCACTTCTACTCCAGACTTAGCTTTCTGCACAGGAGACATCCTCCACAAAATCGATCGCCATGTGCTGGACCAATTAGCAGGTAGTGACCACAGACCAATCAAGCTTGAAATGAATATGGAGTATGTTCCACAGGAGCAAAAGCCCTTGCCCCGCTGGAATTACAAACGAGCAGATTGGGACAGATTTGCCATACTAACAGACAAATATTGTGAAAACATAAATACACGATATGGCAACATAAAGCAAATGGTGGAAAGTCTAAACAGAGCGATAATACAGGCAGCCACTGAGTCCATTCCTAGAGGAGCGAGGAAAAATTACAAACCATACTGGACTGAAGAACTACAAATTTTGGAGGACAAAGTTGAAGATGCTAGGAAGACCGCAGAGAGAGAACAAACAACTGAAGCGAATATCTCTCTCAAAGCCATCTCAGCAAAATATAAAAGAACAGTAAATCAAACAACAAGAGATTGTTGGAGGGAAAAAACAGAAAACCTGAATTTTGACAGGGATGGAAACAAACTATGGAAACTAGTGAAAGCCATGAACAATGAAGGACCTAGAAACAAACAAATAACAATTAAACAAGGAAATGCCTTGCTTACAGGAAAAAAGGCTGCGAATGCACTAATGGAACACTATGCAAATGCAAACCACATTGATATTACAACCGAACAGAAGAAAGCAATCAAAGACAAACAGATACATCATAGAAATACAGAGACAGCAGCAGAATATATGATGGCAAATCTAACAATGGAAGAAATGGAACAGGCAATGAATACCCTAAAAAAGAAGAAATCACCAGGAAAGGATGGAATCACAAATGAAATGCTAATAGGACTAGGCACCAAGGCAAAGAAGAAACTACTAGCAGTCCTAAATAACAGCTGGAAGAGAGGAATAGTCCCACAGGCATGGAAGGAAGCTATACTAATACCAGTCCCAAAGAAAGGAAAAGACCTGGAAGAACCAAATGGCTATCGACCTATCAGTCTACTTAGCTGTGTAGGAAAATTAATGGAACGCATTATCAATGGCAGGCTAACATGGCATCTGGAAGAAAACAAACTCTTAACACCACACCAAGCAGGATTCAGAAAATACAGATCCACTGAAGATCAAATAACCTATATAGCTCAGGAAATAGAGGATGCCTTCCAAGAGAAAAAGCACACACTAGCAGTCTGGATAGATTTAGAAAAAGCATTTGATAAAGTATGGAAGGAAGGACTGAAAGTAAAACTGCAAAACATGCATGTTTGTGGAAAAATGTATAAATGGATCAGCCACTACCTTGAGAACAGAACTGCCAGGACAAAAGTACAAGGACAAACAAGCAAAATGATGCTGCTGGAGCAAGGTGTCCCCCAAGGAGGAGTTCTTTCACCAACATTATTCCTAGCATATATAAATGACATCACAGAAAATTTTCCAGCCAGAGTACACACATCCTCCTTTGCAGATGACCTAGCCATATGGACATCTGAAGAATATATTAGTACAGCTAACAGCAGAATACAGCAAGCCTTATTAGCGCTAGAGGACTGGTCAAAATCATGGCTAGTGAAGATAAGTGAGGAGAAAACAACATGCACAGTGTTCTCCCTCTCAAATAAAACTCAGCAACCTAAGCTGGTATTGAATGGAAAAATATTGCGCCATGAAGAAAATCCAAACTATCTAGGAGTCACCTTTGATCGTCGCCTGACATGGAAGACACAGGTTGAGAAAAATCGAACAAGAGCAAGGCAGAGAATGGCAATCATGAAAAAGCTTGCTGGTACAACGTGGGGAGCAGATGAGAAAGTTCTCAAGAAGTTATATACTGGACGGGTGAGGCCAGTACTGGAATATGGCATTGCAGCTTGGGCAACAGCAGCTAAGTCAAACTTTAACAAAATAAGTAGAGTCCAAAACCAAGGAATGCGAATCATAACTGGAAGCCTGAAGACAACGCCTATTAATGAACTCGAAAAGATCACTTGTTTACAACCAATGCAGGATAGAAGAGATAGCAGAGCCCAGCAACAAGCAGAAAAATTTAGAAGATTGACAGACCACCCTATGTACAACAGATTTAATGGTTTTGGAAAGGGAAGACTGAAGCGTAGCAACTTTGTAGAAACTGCAAAACGAAGGATTAGGGCAGATCCTATACTTAACATATCAACAGTCAAGCCCATACACAATGCACACAAGTTCCCAGCTTGGAGACAGCAGCAACTGCCTGAGATGATAGAAAACATTCCTGGTATTGAGAAAAAGAACACTCAGCATGAAACCGAAAGAAGAGAAATAACCCTAAACTACATAAAAGAACATTACCCAAGCAGGAATTGGACCCATGCATATACAGATGGATCAGCCAAAAATTCAATAGAGAATGGAGGAGGAGGAATTCTCCTAAATTTAAAAAATGGAGTGAAAAAAAACACATTCAATGGCAACTGGAAAATTTTCAACTAACTTCAAAGCGGAGGTAGAGGCTTTGAAAACTGCAGCAGAAATGCTCCTGATGGACGAAAATAAAGAGAAGCAAATAGCTATCTTCACAGATGCAAAGTCAGCTGTCTCAATACTGAAGAGCAATAACAGCACAGAACTAACTGACCTAAGAGCAGCACTCCATGGTCTATGCCAGAAATCCAAAAAAGTTGTAATACAGTGGATCCCATCACATTGCAGTATACCTGGAAACGAAGAGGCTGACAGACTGGCAAAAGAGGGCGGACGACTACCACAGCCTGACATAGACATAACCTATAATGAGGCAAAGAGGTTGATAAAAAGCACTTATAGAACCAAATGGGAATCAGAGCATCCAGGCCATCAGAAGGATGATGCATATTACAAACTCGACCGAAGAGAACAAGTAGCAATCTTCAGACTCCGCACAGGACATAACAGGCTGAAATACCACTTGTTCAATAAACTAAAGATAGGAGATACCGATGAATGTAATTGTAGAACTGGAAAAATGACAGCAAAACGTTTGCTGCAGGATTGCCCAACGTATGCAGAACAGAGAAAGATATTTTGGCCCACACCTGCTTCATTTGAGGACAAGCTCTATGGAGATATCAACAAGCTCAAGTTGACCGCAGCTTACTTTAACTACATACAGGTTGACATTTAAAGGTGCATGAAGACCCAGAGGCATGAAATGGAATATTGCTTGGATAGCAAATCCATTATGTGGAAAGTCCAAATCGAAAGCTCGCTGTGTGGGCTTCATAAAAGGTGGAAAAGTGTCCTAGTGGCACGAAATGGAATATTGCTTGGATAGCAAATCCATTACGTGGAAAGTCCGAATCAAAAGCCCATTGTGTGGGCTTCATAAAAGGTGGAAAAGTGTCCTAGTGGCACGAAATGGAATATTGCTTGGATAGCAAATCCATTACATGGAAAGTCCGAATCGAAAGCTCACTGTGTGGATGTCATCTGCAGACTGCATACTTCTGGTTTCCGGAAGAACAGCCTATGGTGAACGGAAGGCCCAATATACGGAAGTGAGGCTAAGCAGCCATGTGCAGGACGTGACGATTCCTTGGGTGAGCCCAGTACCAGAGCGCTATGTATCGGCTTTGCAAGTATGGAAGCCTCCTTGGATGGCGGGGAATGCCCATGGTCTGCCCCTGCCTTCCCTTGAGGGCTGACCAGGATCTTTGGCTGTTCTATATGGACCAGCTGGGATGGGGGATAACACCACAACAGTGAGAGTCAAACGTCCTAAGAAACCCCCGGGAAGGTTAACCCGGTCAACAAATGCCCGCAGAAGTCGGATGTGTCGGCCTAACGGCACAAGAACGCAGCTCTGCTGTAAACAGGCACAACGCAATCACATCCGGAAAAAAAAACTCCAGATGAACGAAGAAGAAGAAGAAGAATCCTTGGTTTGGTTAAGTTTGTTTGTAACATGCTCTCCTAATGCATGAATCCTTGGTTTGGTTAAGTTTGTTTGTAACATGCTCTCCTAATGCATGAATCCTTGGTTTGGTTAAGTTTGTTTGTAACATGCTCTCCTAATGCATGAATCCTTGGTTTGGTTAAGTTTGTTTGTAACATGCTCTCCTAATGCATGAATCCTTGGTTTGGTTAAGTTTGTTTGTAACATGCTCTCCTAATGCATGAATCCTTGGTTTGGTTAAGTTTGTTTGTAACATGCTCTCCTAATGCATGAATCCTTGGTTTGGTTAAGTTTGTTTGTAACATGCTCTCCTAATGCATGAATTCTTGGTTTGGTTAAGTTTGTTTGTAACATGCTCTCCTAATGCATGAATCCTTGGTTTGGTTAAGTTTGTTTGTAACATACTCTCCTAATGCATGAATCCTTGGTTTGGTTAAGTTTGTTTGTAACATGCTCTCCTAATGCATGAATCCTTGGTTTGGTTAAGTTTGTTTGTAACATACTCTCCTAATGCATGAATCCTTGGTTTGGTTTGTAAAGATTCCTTTTCACAACACTTAGATAACTCTCTTACAGTTTCAGTCTTGTTTCCATAGATTAATAGATAACTCAGTGATTCACAACATAATGAACTAACGTCGCGATACCTGCGAGGATCCAATAGTAAATGTATCACGCATGACATGGGCGTGGCAGTGGCTACCATGCTCCCCCCCCCCCCCCCCCCCCCCCCCCTTTCTCAGCTCCCAGGTCAACCCAGGTGAAATTAGACATAGGCAGTCAAGATTTTTTGGACATGTTATGAGGGAAAATGGAATTTTAATGACAACTGGCAAACTTGATGGGATTAGAGCAAGAGGAAGACAAAGGTATAAATACCGTGATGGTTTGACAGCATGGCATGGCCAGGACAAGAACACAAACCTGATTCAAGATTGTTGGCTGTGTGAGATGGCAAACCATAACCGCTCACGTCTATTGGCATGGCACTTGATGATGATGATTATTAATTACTGCACATTTTCCATGTGTTTTAATGCATAATGTTCTGTTATCGTCGTCGTTGTCTAAGATTAGCTTCATAAGCGATGTATGAATAAAATAATGCATGAGAGCAGAGATATAAGAAGGGCAGAATGTCAGACAGGCCTGTGTGCCCATTCTTAACTCTTTGAAAATAAAGGTTGTTTGTTCGTTCTTTTCCCTGCTGTCTTGCAGGGTCTGTCTTGTATGAAAAAGCTAGTGGAGTTAAACCATGCACAAACCAACAGAAGGCAAGGAGAAGTCACTGTTGTATCTACCCCTTGTAAACCATGCTTTTCCACATCTCTTATTTCATCTGCAAACAAAATTGACAAAACGTCTACTGCTCTATTGCCAGTAACAATTCTTCCAGTGTTATGGCAATGTGGACAACAAAAGTAAACAGTTTCTAAGCCTGAGTAAGATAATGAGAAGAAAAAGAACAACAACACATTCTTACTTGTCCACCAATTTACTGTTCTCCTGTAACGATGGCGAGGATTTAAACTGGAAACCTTCAGAGCTCATCCGGAAAGCATAGATTAGAGCCTGAAGTACAAATGAAAGATATAGTTACAAAACAATTTGGTACTGTTACCTTGCCGTCTTGACAGATGATAGTTTGTTACATTGTGCTTCAAAAAAGGCATAATAACCACAATCCACGGTGAGGACCAGGGATGGGGTTATATCTCTCCATAGCACAAAGCCTGGGCTGAATTTAGAGGTCATGTTGCCCATGCAGCATAATCCCTCTTTTGGCCTGCCTAGTTTACTAGAGAGGAAAGGTAACACCAATACATCTGGAACAAGACCAGCTAAGGCTTGCATCGTCCCAATTGCACTCCTCTGCCTGAAACCGTTGGCACAAAACAGTTTAGTTTAGTTTAGTCGCTGGATCAACATCACGGCACATGGTTTAACCCATAAGTGCTTCGTTTTCCTCCTAACTCAAGTCTGAGTCTGGAGAAACTCAGCTCAATGCACGAACTCTGTTGCATTGGCGAGGATCCTGAAATACTTTGGGTAGATTTTAAACTCGAAATTTTGCCCGGGCAGCACCGTTAAGCTACTCTTTTTCGATTTCCAACTGCCAAGGGATTTTTTACATGCGCAACGATACACACGGGCATCCGATCTCATTACCCAGAGACCAGGGGACATTTTATTACTGGAAGTCCAGGTGGATTTTTAAAAATAAATCCCGGTCCTCACCGGGGCCTGAACCCGGGACCTCCAGCACTCGAGGCGGACACCATACCTTGAGGCCACTCAGCCCCCCCTCGGCACAAAACATCATACACTGAAATATTGACCATGATCATCAAGGCCTTGCTGACTTGCACAGATGTTCAAACATCTCCACTCCTGGTGATCTCCGACAGAATGCATTAATTCATGTGCTGACATTATGTCCATACTATGAGGACAGACTGTAAAGCATCTTTCCTTGATGTCCTGTCCTGTTTCTCCATCAATATTTCAAGTTATTACAATATGTTTCAGCTTTTGTCTTCTCACAGTGTGGTCAAAATGATGGCTGCCTCATTCTGATGTTCGTGGTCAGTTGTATTTTGTCTTAGACTCGTTCAAAACATTTTGATTACTCAGTTTGGTTGCTCAAAGTATTTTCAGCAGTCTTCTGTTCAATCACATTTCTGTGGCTTCAAGAGTTTTTAGGGTTTTGCTTATTTACCAGAGGAGTGGCTTGCCATGTGGCTAAGAATGCTGGATTCTCCTTCGGGATTTTTTTTGTCGGAAGCAAAAACAAAAGCTCTAAACTGCAGTTTGTGGTGACTGCACTAGCCAGGGGCCCCTTAACACCTCAGGTTCAAGACCCCCCCCCCTTTCCCCCCCCCCCCCCCCCCCCCCCCCCCCAAGGTACTATAGGCAGTAGATGAGTTGTTTTTATTTACTAATTGTCCATGATACACGATCATATGTTTTAACTGGTTCTATGTTATATCTCAAAACAATTGTAATATTGGACAGAAGATGTTGGTAGAGATTAGAACAAAGATCACCATGGCACAATGGCCCATAGCAGATGTTAAACATACTCACCAATAAAAAGCTGCCAATTGAGAATAAGAGTGTTAAATAGTGACCAAGCTTCATTGTGGAGATGAGTAGCTTGGCCACATGACACAATCAGATCAAGAACACAGACCTGATCCAAGACTTTACCAATCAAGTGAGATAGCAAACCACGAACGAGAACACTTATCAGCAATGTACACAATGATGATGATGATGATGATGATGAGGATGACGATGAGGAATATGCAAGAATTCTTTCTGTAACTCTCAATGTCAAGGGCTTTTTATAGTATTATACTTTTTAAATAGTTTTGTTCATGGATCCATACTTTTGAGACACCCCACATACTTAATGCTTTATAAAATTTATTAACCGTTCACACCTGTGGATACTCCTCCGCGATTCGCATCAACAGTGGCCCCACAACAACCATCTCTTTCTTGTCCAGCAAGGCAGTCATCTGGCTCACCCACATCAGGAACATCCAGCTGGGTATTTCGGCAGCCTAGGACAGGTGAACAATTGTAACATTAATGACTCATTCTATAATGAAATAATTACTGAAAGTGTTTCTTTCTTCCTACTTATTTATGAATGTTACATTTAAAAGTCTATTCAAGTATTTAAATCTAAATATATATAATATGTTATATGTAATTAAGTTAACACAGTACCCGCAAACAAAAAAGACACCTAACTGCTGAGGATTTGGTGTATCTGATTAACCGCTTACTGATTGTTGAATATTGTATATGAAATGCCTCTGCTTTGTTCACTTTATGGTTGGAGTTTAGCGGGTGTTGACAGATGGCCAAGGTTGGACTTTTATAGCCTAGGGGGTTCATGTAATTAATTACCTTTCTCTCTCATGCACCCACCCACTTGTTAGGCATTTTTATTTTCAATCTCCACAAAGAAATTACTGACCTTTTTGTTGAAAACACCAATGACTTCTGGGTACAGTTCTGCAATTTGCAAGAGCCGAGGAAACCTCTCTCTGGCTTCAGTTTGTCCTTCTTGCATGGCCTTGAGCAAACAAACGACAACAGTCTGAGGGAACTCCGATACTGTACAGGTATCTGGCAGTTCAGCTGTAAGGTAAGCAAGAATTATAAATCAGCAATCATCAAGAAAAGAGAGTAAGAAAGATTCAAACTCTGACACAATACAGGTATCTGGAAACTCTAGGATAAACAAGAATCATAGGTCAGCTATCAAGAAAGAGTAAGATAAACAACAATCATAGGTCAGATATCAAGAAAGAGTAAGAAATATTCAAACTGTGTTACAGTACATTTTTCTGGCAGTTGAACTAAGACAAACCAAGAATCATAGATCAGCGATCTAGCTGAGGGAAGAGCGGTGAATTGTGGCTGAGAGGTTACACTGTACTTCCCATGTTACAGACCTTCCCAGCTTACTGTACTTCCCATGTTACAGACCTTCCCAGCTTATTGTACTTCCCATGTTACTGTACTTCCCATGTTACTGTACTTCCCATGTTACAGACCTTCCCAGCTTACTGTACTTTCCATGTTACAGACCTTCCCAGCTTACTGTACTTCCCAGCTTACTGTACTTCCCATGTTACAGACCTTCCCAGCTTACTGTACTTCCCATGTTACAGACCTTCCCAGCTTACTGTACTTCCCATGTTACAGACCTTCCCAGCTTACTGTACTTCCCATGTTACAGACCTTCCCAGCTTACTGTACTTCCCATGTTACAGACCTTCCCAGCTTACTGTACTTCCCATGTTACAGACCTTCCCAGCTTACTGTACTTCCCATGTTACAGACCTTCCCAGCTTACTGTACTTCCCATGTTACAGACCTTCCCAGCTTACTGTACTTCCCATGTTACTGTACTTCCCATGTTACAGACCTTCCCAGCTTACTGTACTTCCCATGTTACAGACCTTCCCAGCTTACTGTACTTCCCATGTTACAGACCTTCCCAGCTTACTGTACTTCACATGTTACAGACCTTCCCATCTTACTGTACTTCCCATGTTACAGACCTTCCCAGCTTACTGTACTTCCCATGTTACAGACCTTCCCATCTTACTGTACTTCCCATGTTACAGACCTTCCCAGCTTACTGTACTTCCCAGCTTACTGTACTTCCCAGCTAACTGTACTTCCCAGCTTACTGTACTTCCCATGTTACAGACCTTCCCAGCTTACTGTACTTCCCATGTTACAGACCTTCCCAGCTTACTGTACTTCCCATGTTACAGACCTTCCCAGCTTACTGTACTTCCCATGTTACAGACCTTCCCATGTTACTGTACTTCCCATGTTATAGACCTTCCCAGCTTACTGTACTTCCCATGTTACAGACCTTCCCATGTTACTGTACTTCCCATGTTACAGACCTTCCCAGCTTACTGTACTTCCCATGTTACAGACCTTCCCAGCTTACTGTACTTCCCATGTTACAGACCTTCCCAGCTTACTGTACTTCCCATGTTACAGACCTTCCCAGCTTACTGTACTTCCCATGTTACAGACCTTCCCAGCTTACTGTACTTCCCATGTTACAGACCTTCCCAGCTTACTGTACTTCCCATGTTACAGACCTTCCCAGCTTACTGTACTTCCCAGCTTACTGTACTTCCCATGTTACTGTACTTCCCAGCTTACTGTACTTCCCAGCTTACTGTACTTCCCATGTTACAGACCTTCCCAGCTTACTGTACTTCCCATGTTACAGACCTTCCCATGTTACAGACCTTCCCAGCTTACTGTACTTCCCATGTTACTGTACTTCCCATGTTACAGACCTTCCCATGTTACTGTACTTCCCATGTTACAGACCTTCCCAGCTTACTGTACTTCCCATGTTACAGACCTTCCCAGCTTATTGTACTTCCCATGTTACAGACCTTCCCATGTTACTGTACTTCCCATGTTACTGTACTTCTTATGCCGGGACTAATCTCTGTGTTGTTGTGTTTTTTTTTGGGGGGGGGGGAATGTTTCCAAGAGCCATTGGCATCTGACATCATATTCTAAACCACTTTTCTCTGATGTTAAATTGATACTCTAACCACTTCTCTCGGATGTTAAATTGTTACTCTAAACCACTTCTCTCTGATGTTAAATTGTTACTTTAAACCACTTCTCTCTGATGTTAAATTGATACTCTAAACACTTCTCTCTGATGTTAAATTGACTCTAACCACTTCTCTCTGTTAAATTGTTACTCTAACCACTTCTCTCTGATGTCAAATTGATACTCTAACCACTTCTCTCTGATGTTAAATTAATACTCTAAACCACTTCTCTCTGATGTTAAATTGTTACTTTAAACCACTTCTCTCTGATGTTAAATTGATACTCTAACCACTTCTCTCTGATGCTAACTCATGTCTCTAGATGTCAGAGACATTAACTTTACTCTCTCTTCTCCGATACTGACAGATTCCCTACATTCATCATCATTAAGAGCCATGCCAGTTGGCGTAGGCGTTGGCTTAAGTCTCTCTCTACATATCTTGATCTTTGGTGTTTTGGATCAAATCTGCTGCTCCATGCCACCATCTCAATTCATCCAGCATAATTTCTCTAGGTTTGCCTCTGCCTCTCTTTCCCCTTGATCTTTCCAGTCGTCATGATGTTCTCCAATGCCTCTCTTCTCATCACATGGCCAAATAAAGCTGTTTGTCTCTTTCTTATTGTTATATATAATGTTCTAATTTTGTTAGCCTCTTTCAGGCAATCGTTGTTAGTTACTTTGTCAGTTCAAGGAATTCACAACATGCATCTTAGGAACCACACCTCTGTTGCTTCCAAGTTCTTCCTAATTTGTTCATTTACATTCAAAGATTCACTGCCATACAGCAAAACAGGTTCTATATAGCACTCTTCTTCTTACATTCAATGATTGATAGTGACTTATTGCATAAGGTGACTTATTGCATAAGATACTTTTAATTTTCTGAAATGCAGTTTTTGCTTGCCCTATTCTGCTCTTAATCTCTGTTGTGCACCTTCCATCTGATGTTATAAATGCCTCTAGGTATTTAAAATTATCCATTTGGTTTCCCTAAATTACCACACAGAAATCACCAGTGAGGGCTTACCATCCTCTTTCAAATGCAGATATTTATCACAGAATTTGGCAAGTTCTAGATTGGCCTCTCCAGTGGTCATGACAGTCTTCCTGTGTGCTGCTTGTTCATCAATGTCCCAACCAACTGCCGCTTTCAGAGACTTGAAGCTCTTGGATACCAGGCAGCCAATCAACTTTGGTTAAAACAAAATAAACTCAGAAAACATAATTGTATTACTGAATGGCAAAGCACACACCACAAAGAAAAACAAGATTAAAAACACTAATAGAACTCACAGAACACAAAATGAAACAATAAAGGTATGATGAGATCCTATGGAGAAATAACAAATGCAAACTCATATACTATAAACAGGTTAAAAGCAAGAAGGTTGACTCCACTGTGCAGGGTGTTACCCCCACCTCACTTGATCTCTTGGCAGAATGACCAGCAACATACAAAGCATGAACTCTGAAGCTCTAGCAATGATCCCTAGAGGTCTCAGGACAAACTGCACTCGTGATCTGAATGATACATTATGAAAATGAAGCTATGACTTTTTTAGAGCGTGAGGTAGATGGCTTGAGCTCTTAGCCACAAGACCCCCAAACTCATATACTCTTGAAGTCACATCATATACACAGGTGTCCACACAGATCACAAATGCACAAACAATACAAGAAGGTACAAAGAAGTTTATATTTCAATTTACGTAAAACTGAAACATGTGCATGATTAGACACAAGGGTTAGTTAGTTGCATATCCTTTACAGGACGTCACAGTCAATACCAGCATTATTTGCTGTTGTGATCTCTTGGCAAGTTTACATTCAGTAGTTTGCCATTGCTTTCTGAACGACCTGCACCCATACCATTTCGTAAAAAACCAACACAAGACGATTTGCTGCCAAATCATCTGCAGCTGAGACACAAGGGTAACAATGAAACATCAATCTCAAAACTTAAGGTCCACGTAACCTTTCGAGGGGATGATGTAATGCAACGTCGACAGGGCCAACTCACTACAGCGGTCAAGCACACCTTGCGTGCTGCAGCTCCAGTTATTAGATACAAAACCACCCCTATCCCCATCCCAACAGTTAAAGAACATGTTTCTTTGTGAGCCAAATCTAAATGCATATATACATTTCAGTGCAGGTGCCAGTCTACCTTCATCGGCAGAACAGAGAGGCAGTTAAACAATAGGATGGTAGAACACATAACCAACTGGCTAGACAGAATAATAAACAAAGAAGACTGACAATTCAGTGAAGCCTACACACCAGAAACTGCCCTTATCGTCAACTGTGAAGCATCTTTTAGAAACTGGTCTTGTGACTGATAGAGAAAATGTGTTTCACGTGCTGCTTAAGAGGAATCAAATGTTAATGTCTTTTACCTGATTTTTATCATCTGTCTTTGGCCCAGCATGACTAGCGAGTTTGCATTTTGTCTCATCATCAACGCCAGGAAAATGTTCTATGTCTAAAAGACCTTTAGCCAAGGCATTCAGGCCTCGTCCTTTCAACACATGGTGTCTCAAGCCCAGGTCTGGAATCTCCCTGAGAACTGGATTGTCTGTTAGTTTGTCTGAAATGAAATAAAAAGATAAACATAAAATACACCTAATGACTTGAAATAAATAAAAGATCTTATAGTTCATACCGTATGACATTGGCGACCATATCTGTCCACACCCCTCTGTCTTTTGTGCTGCGAATCATGTCTGATACGACATTCCTCCACGCTATGATGTCAGACTATTCAGCATCTTCTCTCTTCCCCTCCAGACTTTGTGTTGTGACGGCATACTTCAGCTTTCCTCTTATCATGAGATACTCAAAGCAAGTGGACTATCTTCTTCTGATGCGAGTAGCCAGTTCTCTTTGTGAGTTAATTTCCTTCAAGGTGTCTTCATTCCTCTTTCTATCTGTCAACAGTGTTCTTATCATTCTTCTATAAAACCACATCTCTGCAGCTTACACATAATTCCTCACTTGTCTGCTTCCTCTTCTTCTTTAGTTCGCTTGAAATATGTCTATAACTGCAATGTTGTCTCTTGTATGAATTTAACTGTCTTTTTTAGTTCACACAACAGTCCAGAGTTTATCTTTCACTGTCGTCCCTCTAGGCCAGAAGGTTTGCCTAGATATGTTATATTTTGGGCAGTCTTGGAGTATGTGCTCTGCTGTCTGCGACGCCAATCCACATGTGCACGTGGCTATTTCACCAATCTTGAAGTTTGTATACATGTGGTTGCGTAATCTATTGTGTCCTGTTCTGAGGCGCAGAATAATGACTTGTTCAGGTCTGTCCATAATGTGGTAGTCATCTTAAGCAGGTTTTGGTGGCTTTCTGACTGATTTGATCATTCTTTTCTTTTGGTGATATGTAATGGGCACATCAGGCTGTTCTTCTTTGGCTCCTTACCCATCTGCTAATTTTCAAATAAAATATAACAGATAAGTAAGACTATCCACACAAAAAAAGTTAGTTGCATATCCTTTACAGGGTGTTGTAGTCAACATCAGCATTCTTTGCTGTTGTGATCTCTTGGCAAGTTTACGTTCAGTAGTTTGCCATTGCTTTCTGAACGACCAGCACTCATATCATTTTGTAAAAAACCAACGCAAAGTGGTCTGTTTCTAAATCACCTGCAGCTGTGTTTCGAACGTGGGTATGCGGGATTATAAACTGTATCCTTAACCTCTTCGCCATGGAGCCGGCAAGACTACAACAAAAGAACTTGAAATAAAACAACAAATCTTCCCCTCCCTGCTTGGATTTTAAAAGCATGCAACATGCACACAGATCCTCCAAGTGGTTTGTCCTACAACATGCTATATCCACTTCTTCTGCCATTAAAGAGTTCAGTAGCTGTCTGATTGAACAGCCGCCTGGATGTTCCTCTACATGTTTGAGTGTCTTCCAGACCCTCTGCTCACTACTCTGCTGAATCAGTCTCTCTGGATGTGGGTCTTTTCCTTTGCTGCACTTTCCACATGATCCCAGAGTGCCTTTCACCACATGGACCTTGTCATAATCTAGCTCTCTGTGCAAGGGAGCGGCAGCCAGTCTATAAGCCTGTTCATTTCCTCACATATTCACACATCCGCATGTCTTGTGATATGCGTTTGACTTTTGTCTTTTCAAGCAATGCAAGTCACTCCATGCTGAACATACTAGTGTCTATTTGATGTAGCATGCTTGGCAAGTCTGTCACAAAAACATGCTGTTCTGTACTACTCTCCAGCCATCAGAATGAGGCCACTATAGCCAAATGAGAAAAAACAAAATTAATAATAATTTGATGCAATGACAGCCAAAGTTTTGTCTATTGTGTTGCATGTGATATACCACAATAAATGCAGGCGCAGAAATCAGTATCCATTTTTGAAAATCTGGCATGACACGACCATGCTTTCATTCAGTCAGAGCAATCTTGTGCCACAGAGTCAGAGACCATCACCCCACTAATAATAACAACAAAAGCCCACTGACCCAGGAGATCCAGCGTGGACATAACATTGTTGAATGTGCTGTCCTCCCAGGGGAAAGGTGTGAGCTCAGCTTTACTGTGGTGGACTCTGGCATACAGATGGACCCACTCCACATAGGGCTGCTGGTTTTTCAGATGCTGGCAATTCTGAAATGTAATTATGCAGACTATTTCAGATAACAATACAAGTCGAGATATATCTGTAGGAACACTCTCAATTCTTAGAGATAGCAATACAAGTAGAGATATATATGTAGGAACGCTCTCCATCCTTAGAGATAACAATATGAGTAGAGAACCCTTGAGAACTTAGGTGGGGTAAGGAACCCTTAAGAAACTCAGGTGGGGCAAGGAACACTTTCAGGCTCAGCTATTTGGACACTTCTGAGTAAATATGCAATTTGTAATCCTGCATACCACGTTTTAAACACAGCTGAGGGTGTTTAGCTTCAAACCACCTTGCATTGGTTTTCATACAATGGTATGAGTTCCGGTCGTTCAGAAAGCAATGGTAAACTACTGAAAGTAAATATGCCAGGAAATCACAAACAGCCCAAAATTGCTGGGGTTGACTGCGACGTCCTATAAAGGATATGCAGCTAACTTAACTGAGTAAATCAGAGAAATAGTTAAAATGCAGATAAAAGGCACACAATCAACCAGAAATGAGGATGTCAAAAACTGACAATGATCACTGAGGACACACAACAATAATGGCAGATTTGGCTTGCAACAAAGAGCTTTGCTATCTCAAATGGAAAAAATAATAGCAATGATTAGAGATTTATTAGGAATTTTAATGTCTATGATCATCGTCATACATAGGAATTCTAATATCTATGCTCGTCGTCATGCAACATGTTCTTTGTCAGTTCCCTTGGCTAGTTCTTTGCCTGTTCCCTTGGCTCATTCTTTACCAGTTCCCTTGGCTTGTTTTTTGCCAGTTCCCTTAGCTCCATCTTTACCAGTTCCCTTGGCTTGTTTTTTTGCCAGTTCCCTTAGCTCCTTCTTAACCAGTTCCCTTGGCTCATTCTTTGCCAGTTCTCTTGGCTCGTTCTTTGTCAGTTCCCTTGGCTCATTCTTTGCTGCTTCCATGGGCTTGTTCTTTGCCAGTTCCCTTGGCTCATTCTTTGCCAGTTCCCTTGGCTCGTTCTTTGCCAGTTCCCTTGGCTTTTTCTTTGCCAGTTACCTTGGCTTGGTCTTTGCAACTTCCTGGGCTAGTTCTTTGTCAGTTCCCTTGGCTCATTCTTTGCCAGTTCCCTTGCCTCATTCTTTGCCAGTTCCCTTGGCTCATTCTTTAAGACTAAGAAATTACTAAGACCTGACATCCCAACATTCGGTGCTAACAGATAGCAGGTAGTACTGTCTACTGTCATATGTTAGCTCAATCATATCTTACCAAGACCTGACATCCCAACATTTGGTGCTACCTGATAGCAGGTTGTACCGTCTACTGTCATATGTTAGCTCAATCATAGCTTACCAAGACCTGACATCCCAAAATTTGGTGCTACCTGATAGCAGGTTGTACCGTCTACTGTCATATGTTAGCTCAATCATATCTTACTAAGACCTGACATCCCAATGTTTGGTGCTAACAGAAAGCAGGTAGTACCGTCTACTGTCATATGTTAGCTCAATCATATCTTACTAAGACCTGACATGCCAACATTCGGTGCTAACAGATAGCAGGTAGTACCATCTACTGTCATATGTTAGCTCAATCATATCTTACTAAGACCTGACATGCCAACATTCGGTGCTAACAGAAAGCAGGTAGTACCGTCTACTGTCATATGTTAGCTCAATCATATCTTACTAAGACCTGACATGCCAACATTCGGTGCTAACAGAAAGCAGGTAGTACCATCTACTGTCATATGTTAGCTCAATCATATCTTACTAAGACCTGACATGCCAACATTCGGTGCTAACAGAAAGCAGGTAGTACCGTCTACTGTCATATGTTAGCTCAATCATATCTTACTAAGACCTGACATCCCAACATTCGGTGCTAACAGATAGCAGGTTGTACCGTCTACTGTCATATGTTAGCTCAATTATATCTTACTAAGACCTGACATCCCAACATTTGGTGCTACCTGATAGCAGGTTGTACCGTCTACTGTCATATGTTAGCTTAATCATAGCTTACCAAGACCTGACATCCCAACATTTGGTGCTACCTGATAGCAGGTTGTACCGTCTACTGTCATATGTTAGCTCAATCATAGCTTACCAAGACCTGACATCCCAACATTCGGTGCTAACAGATAGCAGGTAGTACCATTTACTGTCATATGTTAGTTCAATCATATCTTACTAAGACCTGAGATCCCAACATTCGCTGCTAACAGAAGGCAGGTAGTACCGTCTACTGTCATATGTTAGTTCAATCATATCTGACTAAGACCTGACATCCCAACATTCGCTGCTAACAGATAGCAGGTAGTACCGTCTACTGTCATATGTTAGCTCAATCATATCTTACCAAGACCTGACATCCCAACATTTGGTGCTACCTGATAGCAGGTTAGTACCGTCTACTGTCATATGTTAGCTCAATCATATCTTACTAAGACCTGACATGCCCAACATTTGGTGCTACCTGATAGCAGGTTGTACCGTCTACTGTCATATGTTAGCTCAATCATATCTTACTAAGACCTGACATCCCAATGTTTGGTGCTAACAGAAAGCAGGTAGTACCGTCTACTGTCATATGTTAGCTCAATCATATCTTACTAAGACCTGACATCCCAACATTCGGTGCTAACAGATAGCAGGTTGTACCGTCTACTGTCATATGTTAGCTCAATCATATCTTACTAAGATCTGACATCCCAACATTCAGTGCTACAGAAAGCCGGTAGTACCGTCTACTGTCATATGTTAGCTCAATCAAATCTGACTAAGACCTGACACATATTGGGCATTTGGTCAGTAAATAAAGGTACCTTTACATGTCCTAATGGGCGTTAGATACATGGTGCTGGACCTATATGTTCACAGATCCACTGGCACATGAAGGGTGATGAGGTCAACATCGTGCCAGCCATCTTCACTACCCAAGATGTTTCCTGGCACCTAATTTAGGCTAGGGAGCCCAAGTCAATTTACAAATCTGCTTCCATGCAAATTCAAACCCATGAGGACACACCTGGCAGGCAAGTATATTTTCATACTCCAGGTGTCTTCAATGCCCTGTGTCCTACTTTGTGATGCACGACCTCTGAACTTTCTTCCTGGAAATCATCGAATAAATGACTAAATATGCTAAACTGCCAGTTTTTTTTAATAACCTTTGTGTCCCTGAGAATAAACGACTATATATGCTAAACTGCCAGTTTTATTTAATAACCTTTGTGTCCCTGAGAATAAACGACTAAATATGCTAAACTGCCAGTTTTATTTAATAACCTTTGTGTCCCTGAGAATAAATGACTAAATATGCTAAACTGCCAGTTTTATTTCATAACCTTTGTGTCCCTGAGAATAAATGACTAAATATGCTAAACTGCCAGTTTTATTTCATAACCTTTGTGTCCCTGAGAATAAATGACTAAATATGCTAAACTGTCAGTTTTATTTCATAACCTTTGTGTCCCTGAGAAGTCGGAGAGCTAGAGTGAAGTTGTTCTGTTTCTGGCAACTGTCGGCCATGGCCAGCCGCAGCCAGACTTTGATTTCATCAATCCTCTGGGTTGTTTTGTGACTGCGTGACTGGGAGTCAGAAACTTCAGCAGGGTCAATGACTGCTTGGTGTAGCTGTTCCAAATACACGGTCCTGAAAGGATGTTAACCAAACCATCAAACATCATAAATGAAGACACTGTATCAAACATCAAACAACATTTAAAATATCAAGAATCATGAATAAAAAAAATAAAGAATGATTAATCAAAATATCAAGAGTCATAACATAAAGAAACTGCATAAAACCTCAACAAACATTCAAAATATCAAGAATCATGAATCAAAACATCAAGACTCATAACATAAAGAAACTGCACAAAACCTCAACAAACATTCAAAACAATAAGAACCGTGAATCAAAACATCAAGAAACATTCAATTTAATTGTGTCTTTGATTGACAAACATAAAGTGATAATGGTCAGCTTGACAAGATCATGAATGGATGTTGAGAGACAAAGTGGTAATCAACAAGACAAAATGAACACAAACAGATCCTAATAATAAATATAATTAGAATCTATTTGTGACTGATGGTTATAGAGCACCTATAAGTTATCAGTGTCATGTTGGTTCTGTTATAAACAACAACGTTCATGATAATAAACCTGGCAGCCTGTACCTATTGGCCGCAACGTCATCCCAGATGGTCATCGGATCCAGCAGCTGATGGGGTAGTCTCCCATTCCAAAGTTTCGTCAAATGAGACAGTCTGGATTCTGGCACATCTTCTACTCAAAGTAAAACATCAACATTTTAAAAATCCTCTTTGATTAATGTATCCAGAACATAAACTATATATATATATATATATATATATATATATATATATATATATATATATATATATATATGAGAGAGAGAGAGAGAGAGAGAGAGAGAGAGAGGGAGAGAGAGAGGGAGAGAGAGAGAGAGAGAGAGAGAGAGAGAGAGAGAGAGAGAGAGAGAGAGAGAGAGAGAGAGAGAGAGAGAGAGAGAACGAACGAACGAACCGAACGAACCGACTTTATTTTCAAAGGGTAACAAATTGGGCACGCAGGCCCGTCTTACATTCGGCCCTTCCAATCACTCATCTTTCTTTCATGAACAGTGCATAGGAAAAAAACATTGTCACATGAATTTTGTAAACATAAACAATGCATATTACTATGTTATAAGACACATCCACCACCCACCCACACATCCCCCATTCACTCCAACTCCCCCACCCAACCACACACACATACAATACATTCCCCCACCCATCCACCACATCCCTACACATCTCCCCACCCCCACACACCTCTCATCCACCACACATCCTATCCACCCACACCCCAAACACACATACATTCAATAACCCACACATCCCCACCTACACACATCTCCCCACCCACTCACATATCCTTTACCCGTCCCAATTCCCACCAACAATCACTCACCCAATATCCTCCTCCACCCACACACCTCCAACCACCCAACCAAACACACATTCCTCAGCCACACACACATCTCCCCGTCAACTCACATATTCCGCACCTACCCACACACAAATTCCGCACTCACCCACATAATCTCCCATCTCCCCCAGCCCACTCACTTATCCCGAGCCCACACCTACAAACATCCCCCACCATCTCCTAACCTGCACACACTCACCCACCCACATATCCTCTACCCACCCACACATCCTCTACCCACCTATCCCCCAACCAAACATCCCTTAACCACACACTCTTACTCATATACAATCACCCACCCACACATCCTCTACCCAACCACACATCCTCCACCCAACCACACATCCTCCATCCACCCATTCCCCCAGCCACACATCCCTTAACCACACACCCTTACCCATATACACACACATCCCCACCCACGCACAATCTCCCCACCCATACAAACATCCCTCACACACATCCCCACCCACCAACACATTCCCCATTCACAAACACACACCTCCCATCCACGCACACACAACCCATACATTCATCCCCTCACACATCCCTAGACACACGTACTTATCCCTCAACCACTAACACCTACACGTCCCTTACCCACTCATCAACACATACATCTCCTATCTACCCACCCATACTCACACATCCCAACCACCCATCTAAGCAAACATCCCCCACCCTCACACACATCATTCACCCACCCACAAACCCAACCACACCTTCACCCACCCACACAAACATCATTTATCCACACCCAGCTCCCCTCCCACACAATACCACACCCACACACATCCCAAAGACACATCCCTCACCCACACACACATCTATCCACACATCTCCTACCCATCCACACATCCCCCAACTACAGTCACCCTCACTACCCACACATACATCCTCCATCCAGCCACACACACCCCCACCCAGCCAGACATATCCCCCACCCACACACACATCTCCAAATCCATCACCCACACTCATCACGCACCCCTCCCCCAACCCACACACATTCACCCACACACACTCCCCACCCATCCACCCAAACATCCCACACCCACATACACATCCCCAAACCCACAACCACCCCCACCTGCAAACATCTCCCACCCACCACATATCCCCACACCCACATCTCCCCACCCACACATATACCCCCACCCATCCCATAACCCACCATCAATCATCCACCAACATATCCTCCTCCACCCACTCACCCACAACCACCTAGACAAACACACATCCCCACTCACAAACACATCTCCCCATAC
>JACEFZ010023352.1:0-47500 GCA_014155875.1 Cepaea nemoralis
CCTGTTCTTTCCTAGCCACTTTGACGTTATTGTGCTGAAAATATTGGACGGCCAAAATGAGAAATCGGACTTTTAAGGAAGCTAAGTAGTAAAGACAACTTATCACAACATCAGAAAGAAGCAGACGCCTTTTTTTGTTTTTTGGACCACTTATAGAAGACAAAATTGGGACATGTGACAACCAGAACAATTAGTGGAAAGAGAGATAAAGGAACAGTGTGAGAAAATGCTTGACAATCGTGTGTCATGGCACGGAAGAAGTCAACATATGAATTGATCCATGCCGTCGGTGATAGCAATTTATGGAGAAGCATGATCGACCACGCCAGTCGGCATGGCACTAGATGATGACGATGCTGGTTCTCAGCCAGTATTCTTCGACGTTCAGATCTGTGTAGAATGAATGCCAGCATTTGTCGTGTTCTTGGACAACTGTATTCGAAGAATCTGTCTGTAACACTTAAGATCAAAAGCACCACTTTTCTTATGAAGCGATTGCAAAATGGTGCCCGACTCACATCTGTATGTTATCAACCGTTTGACTTCAAATTTGTTTTCAATTTTTGTGCCACTGGTTTTTAATCATGATAGGCCTTTCCATTACTATGGCCAGTCTACTTTTCACTTCTTCATCCTTAAAATATAGGAATGGAGTAGAATTACTAAACATGGGAACACTAAAAAAAGATATTTGGTGACATAAGAATACATAGCAGTTGCTTAGATGTGTAATAAAAACATCAAATATTTAAAGACATTTAAAGTAACAAATTCATGCGTGTGCAGTAAATAAATATAAAGCAATGCTCTTATTATTTTTCATTGTTGTACACCGTATCATGCTGTATCACTATGTATAACCGGCTACAGTAATATATAGCTCTGAAACATGGATTTTACGTAAGGGAGTCTCTGTGGCGAAGTGGTCAAGCCGTTGACTCCGTGCTCCGAAGGTTGTGGGTTCGTTCCGGGCCGCGTCTTCGGTTTACGAGTTAAATGTTTCGGAGACTCCTGTGGGCCGTCGCTAAAAGCTACGGAGTTCGTTGCTTTGTGCGACGCTTTCCGTGCTGCGGAAAGAGGACCGAGCCATATGGGATAAAACCCGGTGCAATGAAGTCGACCCTGTCGACTTTTAAGCGACTTTTTTATGTCTGTCTGTCTGTCTGTCTGTCTGTCTGTCTGTCCGTCCGTCCACCAGTCCGTCTATCCCCTAGTCAATAGCTTGCCCTCCCTCCACCCACCATCTATCTATTTGTCTCTATGAGTATTTACTATCTATCTATCTACCCACCCATCCACCAATCCTTCCTTCCGTCTGTTCGTCCATCCATCCGCCCGTCCGTTCATCCATCTGTCTGTCTGTCTGTCCGTCCGTCCGTCCGTCCGTCCGTCCGTCCGTCTGTCTGTCTGTCTGTCTATGCCCCGACCCACCCACAAATCTGCGGAAGCCTAGCTAATTGGGTAAAAATCCGAATTCGCCTAGCTACGAATCGAACCCTTGACCATGGGATCAGCATGCGACTGTCTAGTCACTATCTAGTCACTATTTATTCACTATCTAGTCACTATCTAATCACAATCTAGTCACTATCTAGTCACTATCTAGTCACAATCTAGTCACTATCTAGTTACTATCTAGTCACAATCTAGTCACTATCTAGTCACAATCTAGTCACTATCTAGTAACAATCTAGTCACTATCTAGTCACTATGTAGTCACTATGTAGTCACAATATAGTCACAATCTAGTCACTATCTGGTCACAATCTAGTCACTATCTAGTCACAATCTAGTCACTATCTAGTCACAATCTAGTCACTATCTAGTCACTATGTAGTCGCTATCTAATCACTATCTAGTCACTATTTAGTCATTATCTAGTTACTAGGCTCCCAAGGTGTATTATATGTCGCCACGGAGACAGGTTTATTATATGGAATGGTGTATATAATCTGAGATCCGCTGGTGGAATAAATTCATCCAAGAAAGTTAAACTCTGTTGCGGGAAATGGTTAATATAATTCCAGATAGACCAAATGTACTTTCATTGTAATGGTCTATTTTTGAGAGACTTCGAACATAAATTCTCCTGATGAATAATGCAATGAAAATTTAGCATTGATATTAACCGACTTAGGAGGCCTCATTTTCAATCAATTTTACCAAACCTTCGTGTTTTCCCAACCATTGATGAGCACCATCCGTTGTTAAGCCCGATAAGTTGTTAAGTTGTAACGAAAAGCTATTCAATGTCGATGTAACTGCCTCTAACAAATCTCGTGACTTATTAGTTAGTGTCCTTAATGTGATACAGTGCCACTAATTCTTCTGTCTTTTTAATGACATCAACACTCCTGATAAAGATTGCCATTGGGCAGTATCTCCCATAACTGTGCTTTCATCTAATGCAAGTATAAAATAGAAACTCGGATGCTCGACTTTTCAAATTATATTCAATATGTTTTCCATGTCTTCCACACGCTTAGTAATAGTCTGACGAGACAGACCTATTTTTTAGAAATCCTTCCTGTTTTCTCTGGACACAGAATTTCAACGACGCTATCCAACATTCATTAACCATTTCACCATCTGAATATGGCTTCGATATTTTTGCTAGTATCATGGCTACTGCATAACTAGCTTTTACATAGCTCTAGTAATATCTTTCACTGTGCAGCCATTTCTTTTTTTAAAGTCATTTACTTGGTCCTTGTCGAAATTGCCCTTTGTACTTATCAAACTTACTTGCATGTTTAGTCTCATAGTGCCGTTTGATGCTATAACTCTTTCAAAACAGAAAACAGATTCGTTGCATATCAAGCATATGGCTTTGTTTAATGTCCAACGAAAAAATAGGTTATAGTCCCACCTGTCTTGAAACTTCTTAATTCTTCTGTGATTTTTCTCTTCTTTGGTCCAAAAGGTTTTACTAGTTGACGCCATGGTAAGTCTTCGTTTTTAACTGAACAAAAAGAAGAAAATAAAACACCACGGGTATACTAATTAATAAAAATTAATTAATTTAAATACATAAATAATATGTTTCAGGGTTTACTTACCTATAGAAGCGATATGGTATACAGGATACTTGGTTAGTAGTTTGCACTCTTATTATAAATATAATAAATATGTATTTTTGACGTCGATCGCAAAATCTCTCCAATGCAGTGGTGATAAAAGAACGAAACTACAGAATACACGGAACTTTGTCAAGCTGGACTGAAAGTATTATGAGTATGAGCCCGATAGCGTTGCGAGCTTCCCGAAGACTCCGAAGACCACAGACATATATATTAGAAGCTGGAGTCTCATATTACATTTTATCAACACCTAGCGTCGGACAAAAGCTAAGTAGCCTTAATAGCGGTATATTTAAAATAGCTAACATTTATGAATTTTCCCGAAAATGCGGGATATTTAAAATAGCTAAAAACAAATGAATTTATCCAAAAATGCGAGATATTTCAAATTTCTCTTAGCTATAATTTAAAAATAAGTCGCATCCACGTAAAGTCAAACTCGGATAAGTAGAAATTTCGCTTAAGTCGAAGTTCTGGCTTAGTCCAGTATCCATAGCTTAATCTTTATCATTGGTATGAAATGGCCTGATAAGTCGAATTCGGTTAACTCGATTTTCGGATTAGTCGAACATAAAAATGAATACCGACTATATAGAGTGTTTACGTTTAAGTGGAAACTGTTCATTTACCCCCCCCCCCCCCCCCCACCCAAAAAAAAAAAAAAAATTGTTTCGGCGAAAGAATTATTGTTTAGTAAGCCTGAAGAACAACCAATCGATACGGCACATACGATATCCGCTATATGTCAACAAGTTACATAAAAAAATCAGTACGTTAGCATTGTTTGGCGCTCACAGGGAAGGAGAAGAAAGATATGAAACAAGAAGGCACAACTTAGACAGCGAGCTAGAACTGCCACGTGTGATTTTGTTGATTCTGCCCTTTTAAAATGGTTTACTGTGATTAGATCGGCAAATGTACCAGTAAATGGGCCTTTACTTATTGCGAAAGCAGAATTTGCACGTCTTGGAGGTCAGACAGACTGGAATTGTAGTGTTGTCTGGTTGGATGTTTCAAAAAACGGAGTGACTATTCACAAACATTTGTGGTCACATGACCTATGTTTGACTACATTATTAAAGTTTGTGGAACTATCACTGTTGTGTTGTGGTTAGTATCTCCGACTGTCACGCGGGAGACTGGGGTTCGACTCTCCGCCGTCAAAGTTTTTATTTTCTAAGTTCTAATAAAAAATATTTAACATTTTTTATTGAATTATTAGTGAATTTTATTTGCCAAATAAAATATCACTGTTCGTAGAGTGTGTCCTTGTCGACAAATATCGTCTTTGTGAGGTTTGAAGAAAAAGAACTTGCAAAAAAAAAAAAAAAGACAGAAGAAGAGAATACTAGTCTTCTTCAAATTTTTGTGAATAGGGGCTCGTATTATTCACAATCAAAAAAACGACATTGCATCACGTACAAGAATATGTGTGGAGAGAAACAGTCAGTCGACGAAGCAAACGACTCACTCATGGATAGAAGACGTGCTCAGACCTGCTTTAGCTAAATATAATTCTGCGGATGTATTTAATGCCAATGAAACTGGCTTATTTTCGGAGATTGTTACCTGATAAAAACGTTCAAAAATGAAAATTGTCCATGGGGGTAAAACATCAAAAGAAAGAATAACAGTGGTTGTGTGTTCCAGTATGGTATAGGAAGTGAAAAGTGTTCTTTATTTATGATTGGAAAATTGAAAATGCTCGTTGTTTCAAAGGCCTGACAAAATTGTGTGTGCGTTACAGAGCCAAATTCAAAGGCATGGATAACAATCAGAACTGTTTCAATGCGTGGCTACAAGAATGTTGTGGGAAGACATTTTTCACAAGTCAAGAAGCAAAGCAAAATCACAGACTTAAAAAAACAAAAATTAATTTGGAAATTTGTCATTTGACTTTAATGTTTCGCTTTCTAAAATAATTAAACATTTCAACATTTATGATATTGTATTGCTATTTATTTGTTCACTAACTGTGTTTCCTAAGTGGTACAATCATTTCACTCAATGCTACTGCATGGTATTAGTGTAAAATGTGTGCAGTCTGGATAAGTAGAATTTCTGATAAGTAGAACAAATTCCTTCGGCCCTGTGACTTCTACTTATCCAGACTCCACTGTATATGATACGAACGACTCATGGTGTGAGGTTCTTTTGGTGATATGTACAATAAAGTTAACATCTATGTTCATTTGACCTAGCTCCGCGGGCCGCAACATGATTGCCGGCGGGCTGCATGCGGCCCGCAGGCCTCGTGTTGGCCACCCCCTGACCTAGACTATAAGAAGAAGAAACTGATTAAGCAGCTTGACTTGCTGAACTGTACAGATGACAGGGCTTCGCTTTTCTACCGCCGAAAAAGATGCAAGATACGATGGGAACAGTTGGCAACAAGTTTAATAGCATGCCGTGAAATATTCACAGGGTGGAGATACAGATAATGAGATTAAATAGGCAAAAAACAGATTACTGATGTTAGCATACCACAAACTTGCATATCTTGACAGAAAAGACTAACTTAAACAATGTTTTCCCGTGGCGAATTTGAATAATGAAGACACACAAATATATTGCACGATTTATTGTCTGGCATATTTCGCTGCATCTCGGCAGATACCTACTGCAGAAATCACACAACATAAAGTAAAGTAACTAGATCAATTCTTCAAGTTGAAATACACACATATTCGTACAGTAATTTCAACTGTCTATCATGGTAATTTGAAAATGACTATCATGTCTTTCTGTCTGCACAAAACTGGCCTATGCAGATTAATCATGATGGTTTCTGCGATCTTCAACAAGAGATTATATTGTGTGTTACACAAGACACGAAACGCATTGTCTCTACATTCTGGAAACCGGTCACGTGTTTGTGTCATGTCTCGGACGGGTGTTATCGCTCAAACTGATGCATGCTGTTGAAGATTGCAACATGTAGAGAAGCATGATCCTCCTAGCTGGTGTACAACACTTAATGATAACGATGATGTTTTGCCCTATTATTATGGATAACGTGGCTATCCCAGATCGGAGGGCGATCAATATTCTACATGTCAGTTATGAGTGAATGAACAAGAACGAGAAGTCCACATGCTCGTCAACAGATCATCCTCATTACATAACGAACTATAAGCCACTAAATGCGCATTTCCCCCACTTCAGTGTCTTCTCAGCACATAGCGACTGACGGCGGCGCCTGTTCTGGGTTGACTTGAATATTCTTCTTTGCCTCTCGCCTGTCGCCCTTGTTTTAACGTCACTCAGTTCGATAGTTGTTCTTGCCGTCTGGTTAGAGTTAAAGAATCACAATCATCTCTTATCAGTTAGATCCTTGTTCGGCCTCTCTGAGGGAGTTCAGTATTTCAGCCTTGTCCATTGCTCTTCCGATTCCACAGAAACCCAACCCGCAATTAACTGTTCATTCGTTTCTTCTTACAACTGCTTGCCCTGGCATAAAAATGCACACAGCATTTAGCCAGTCTTGTACTCTTCAGAGTTCAAGCCATTGCTTTCAGTCCCAGCTCATCTCGGTCTTCCGTAGTATATTGATGCAGCAGCTGAGTAAAACATTCACGGGTGTGCGTTTGTGTATCCAGCTAGGCTATTAATTTTTATTAATTTAATATTTAACTTATTAATTGCCATGGGATGATAAATTCCTCTTATTCAAAACTTTCCGTAACTGCTATAGCATATACTCTTACAAAAATCATACTGAAGAGTTAGACAACTATACAAAGTGGAGACAGACAGATTTTGGAGATCCATTGCAGCCAACCCTCATTGTGGAGACGGCACCTAACTGATTGACTGATTAATTGATGAATTGAGATAATTTAAACTTCTGTTAAAATATCAATACAGTAGTTTTCCATATATAACCCCCTTTAATTTTATATATAATACAACATGTCTGCAACTATTAGGAGCGTTCATTTGAAATCCGTTCGTGACCCGCACCCGACGCGTAATTGCGTACGTTGAATATGATCATGCCATATTCATGTGATAAGTACTGACTAATTAATAAAGAGCCATGCTTATCGTCCGATGACGCATAGGTTCTTTTTTCTGACCGTTGAGAAAATGGTCGGGTTGATCTAAATCAGTCCAAAGAAGCTCATAGAGCAGTGATTCAGTTTCTTTCATTTGAAGGATGTCGATCAGTGGACATTCATCGAAGAATGCGGTAGCTACGGTAACAAATTTTGGTCGAAGACAACAGTGGCAGACTGGCACAATGTTTTCAGAAAGGACGTCATTCACGACAGATCTTCGACGGCTGGGTTAAGCGCATATTGTTGCAACATGCAACAGAAAAAACCATCGCCAAATTGATGCAGAAGTACCGATAAACAGTTGTCGAAGCATACGTTCGCTAGCGAAAGATTTAATGTGTCAATTGGGACAATTGAAAGGTCGTTCGTAAGAAAACTGCAATATCGGAAGTTGTGTTCACAGCGGGTACATGGATGTTTGACCGACCACCAAAAAGAGGAACGCGTGGGGATGGTGTTTGAACCACTTGCTGCGTTACAGAGTGGAGGGTGATGCATTTCTCTTCCGCATAGTGGCAGGCGATGAATCATGGTCTCACCACTTTGAGCCGAGCAGCAAAAGAGAGCATGAAATGGAAGCATGCTGGATCACCAAAAGCCAAAAAATTTCAGTACAGGTTTTCCGCTGGTAAGGTTATGCTGAGCGCATTTTTGCGGACGGCATTCGCTGCCTACCTAAGCAATGGATGCTTGCCTGAATGCCTACGCGACTTCTCTGCCAACCATGGTGCATAATTCATTCAAAAGGAATGCTTTGTTTAATTCTACCACACCCTTTTAGTGTCTCTTTCAACGAGAGAGAATACTATGGCTGAGCGCGAGGAAAAAAATCGAAAGCAGCAGAAACTCAAGTGTAAACAGGTGCGAAGAGAAAAAGAAAAAAAAACGTCGAAAAGCTCCTACAGAAACTACACAAAAAAGGAGACAAGAAGACCAAATAGAAAGTCCTTTTAAGGACTGCAAAGAGTCAAGCCAGGAGCCTGCGCCGACAAAGAAAACAACAAGAGGAAACATGCACAAAGGACAGCCGCCGACCGATCATCCAGCTTACGATGCATGGAGGCGGATAACGAAAAATCCTTATAAGGACTGCACCAGTCAAGCTAGACGAGCCAGGAGCCTACACCAACAAAGAAAACCACAAGAACAGACGAGCACAAAGGATAGCCGCCGACCGATCCCCCCAGCTGACGTCACAGACACAAACGATACATAACCAGTCCGAGATAGGACTCACAAGACAAGAATTAGGGTGAATAAACCCACAAAAACCACGGACCTCAACAATAACCACAGCTGATGAAGCAGGTTAGACGAGGCCGAATTTGGAATTTTGTTTTTGAAAATTGGAATTAACACTTTTAAGTCTATAACTGTGTATTTCCCGTTTTTCAGCCTCCTTGATTTTTGGTTGTGCTTGTTTTTTCTTTGTAATGTTACTTTCTGAACCGACGACTCTCATACTATTGTGAACGTCATCGTAACGAGATCTGCACTCAAATCGGCTGCGGCAGTCTTCAAAACTGGTATGTCGGGTTTATGAACCTGCGTTCTCTACCACTAAGCCACAGATGCCGACAATAGCAACAGCAACAACAAAACAGTAGCAAATAATAATAATCATAAACATAAAAAACAGTAATGTTTTTCTTGTATTTCAGTTACGTTTTGTGGTCAATGACAGTGGACTAGCTTGCCATCTCGGATGTTTCCTAAGAAACTGTCTATGCTTGAATGTAGCAATAATAAGAGAGAGAGAGAGAGAGAGAGAGAGAGAGAGAGAGAGAGAGAGAGAGAGAGAGAGAGAGAGAGAGAGGAAGAGAGAGTGAGGAAAGAGAGAGGGGGAGAAAGAAAACATAAGCTAGTGAGAGAGATAGGGAATGAGTCAGCGTATGTGTAGGAGGAGGGAATTGTGCGAATTTACACATAGTGAAAGAGATAGAGAATGTGTGTGTGTGTGTCTGTGTGTGTTTGTGTTTGTGTGTGTGTGGGCGCGCTCGTGCGTGTGTCTGTATCTGTGCATGTATGTGTGTGTGTCTGTGTGTTCGTGTGTGTAAATGGGAAGAACTGTGCCAAATTAACAAATGGTCGTGTTTTATTTTCCCCAACACCTTCAGTAGAAGATGAGCTGAAAGGAAAGAAAGAACAGAATCAAGAGTGTGTTTACTTGCAGACATTCTGCTGTGACATCATTCCAGTTTGTTGACTTTTTCAAAGGCACTTTCTTCAAAGGAAAATCCCCCAGGAAGAAATCTGAGAATACACATGAGAAGACTAACCTAGCAGGAATTTAATTTCTTGTTTCCGTGCAGTCTCTTGGTGCCTGTTATCTCTCAGTGTTTCCGTGTAATCCCGTGAGGCTTCTATCTCCCAGCACGGAGATATAGATATAGATCTTTTGCGTGCAAAGTGCCTGCTCTGTGCAGCCTCTGTTTGAAACAGGTAGAGGAAAGCGAAATGGGCACAGGAGGGGAATCTGCATACCTAGAGCCCCGTGCTCTTACAGAAGCTTGTTACCTGTTACATGTGCTAGCTCTATAGCAGAGATTCTTAAACTGTGCTGAGTGTAGTATCGGTAGGCGAGGGGGGATGTAGACCATTTTTAGGTGAATTAGCGATGTTTCGTCTAAGTGGTTCGTGTGCTCGGGCTAGACTAGTTATAATGAGCGATATCAGCTCCGTGAGATCGTTCACAAATAAACACACGTGTATTGTTTAGCATTTATAGAAGTAGAAGAAAGAAGCAGGGATTAGAGGACGCACTAGACAACATACAAATTGAAAGCTATAGTTACCGACCGGGATTCGAACTTGTCACCCTCAAATGACGACAGCGCCTCGCTGTAGAGAACAAGTGTACTTTAACGCATGACCAAGTAAACGCCCGTGTGTTACCGAAGCACCACAGGGGAAGTTAAGAATAGTAACAAAGTAACTTCCTGTGCATGTCGTAAAAGACAAATAGGGAAGGTTGGTATGAGATTGGCTGATTCGTCCCGCAGAAAAATTCAGCTAGCATTCAAGCAACCTTGAACTGGCTACAGAGGGCTTGGCATACGTGCCTGTGGGTGTTCGGCAGCATGTTGCATGAGTTGGGGAAAAGTTGGGGGGGGGGGGGGGGTGAAGCACCAAAGAGGAAGTAAAGAATTGTGATATTGTAACCTCCGCTTTAGGGAGCAGCTCCAAAGAGGAAGTAAAGAATAGTGAGATTGTAAACTCCGCTTTAGGTCATAATGGCAACTTCACACCGTAGAATGAACGAACGAACACACTTTATTTTCGAAGAGTTACGAATTTGGGCCCTCTAAAATTCTGCCCTTCTATCACTCTTTCTATCTCCTTCTATCACCGGTCTCTGTGGCTAAGGGCTTGCGAACGCGGTTTGTGAGCCCGTATACCCGGGTTCGAAACACGGCAGTGCTGGTTTTTTCGAAAAAGGTATAGGGGCCGGTCGTTCAGAAAGCAATGGCAAACTACTGAACGTAACACTTGCCTAGTACATCAACAGCAGCTGAAAAAAATGCTGGTGTTGACTGCAACGTCCCGTAAGGGATACGCAACACAATTTTTGTTTAAATTACTCTTTTTAATACATTGTTTACTTCATACATCACTGATGATGCTAACCTAGAACATCAACAAAAATGTAAAAATATGCAGTATAAAGACATGGAGACTGTTCAAAAATCAATACTACATGACTCACTCATCTCCTCTCATCATCTCATCTCATCATGTTCCTCTTGTACCTTGCGTGTCGTGTCGAGGTGAAGTAGAAACAGCGGGAGAATGCACGCGTATGAGCTTCATATATCAATGTTCCCATGGACTCTGCTTTTCCCTTCCTCTGCTTATATCTGGTCTGTGCATCGTTGCTTGTTGTGGTATACTGTTAGTTGGTAACCTAGTTGCATGGCCAAACCATTTGATTTGCTGCTTTCTTTATAAAATCTAGCGTTGCTATAACCCCCACTTTAGTCCTGATTTCTTCATTTCTGATATTATCTCTTCTTCACACATTGGGCATTCTTCTCAGGAATCTCATTTTTATTGTTGTGATTTTTCTATTTTCTCTTTTTCTGTCATTATCCAGGTTTGGCATTGGAAGCATAGAGTTGTTAGGAAGATTGTATTGTAAAGTGCTTTCTTAGTAACTATTGGTACGCTTTTGTTCTTTAGTATTGGTAACATTTGTCCAATGAGTTGGTTTGCTTTATTGCATCTATTTTCGATCTCGCCTTCTGATTTGCTATTTGATGATATTATATTTCCTAGGTACTTGAAACTCTTTACTTGTTTCAGGGGGTGTTCTTTTCGTTGAATTGTTGTTGTGTTTTCTTCTTTAATTATAATTATTACCTCTGTTTTGCCTGTGCTAATTTTTATGTTATGGTCCCTACATATTTCGTTTAGACTATTCACGTGGTCTTGTAATTCAGCTTCTGATGTCGCTATTAGTGCTTCGTCGTCCGCAAACAAGAGTTCTTCTTCAGTGTTCTCGGCATACGGTTTTCTTGTGGTATCTGTTTGGCTGGTTTCTTTACATATGTTGTCTATATAGGTTATGAACAAGAGAGGATCATAACCTTGTTGTTCTCCGGATCTTATGGTGTAGGGTTCTGAGTGTCCTCCAGCTGTTCTCACTATGCATTCACTGTTGTTGTATAAGCTTCTACATATGTTTGTTAGATGTGAATTCACTCCATATTGTTTAATGATTTCTCACAGCTTGTTTCTATCTACTCTATCAAATGTCTTTTCTTGGTCGACAAAAGGCTAAGTAGAGTGTTTCATTAAATTAAATTGATTTTTCTATAAGTTGTCTAAGAGCAAAAATGGCATCTGGGCATCCTTTGTTTTTCAATTGGCTGGGGTTCTGTAGTAGTTCGTAATCTTTTCTCAAGAATGTTGCAAAATATTTTCCCAGTATGACTGAAAAGGGAAATACCTCTGTATTGGGTGCAGTCTCTTTTACTGCCTTTGTATTTTTTTTTCTTTTCAATATTGGAATAATTATGGCGTTTCTCCAGTTTCGTGGTGTCTGTTGTTCTACCCAAACTAGGTTGAATAGTCTATGTAGCCATGCTGTTCCTGCTTCTCTGTCTGCTTTAATTATTTCATTTGGTATTTCATTTTGTCACTGTGATTTGTTCATTGGGGCTAATTATGACTCATTAATACTAATTATTGATGTTGAAATTGTTATTAGCTATGGGAACATATTGTGCTACAAATATGAAACTGGCTGTTATACTAAGTTTTGTTATGATTATGATGATGATGGTGATAATGATGATGGTGATGATGATGATGATGATGATGATGATGATGATGATGATGATGATTATAAAGGCGTGGGGGTGTGTGGTAATCTGTACTTAGATAGTGTTCGGTTGATATGTGATTATATGTATAGGGATTAGTTATGTCTTTGATGTCTTTTGGAAGATTGTTCCACAGTTGATCTGCGAGTACGCTAGAAAAAAGAATCTTCAACCGTGAACTGACCTATAAAGGGCTTGGCATGTTTAGTGGTGGGTTTATACTCCAACTGAAGCCTTAAAAGCAGAAAAAGAAAAGAAGAAGCAGAGATGGGGGTTGCCTTGTCCTGGAATGGTTCAGAGGCAGACAATCAAGAATCTATTAAAATGTTAGTTGCATATCCTTTACATGACGTCACTGCCGACTCCAGCATTGTTTGGCTATTTATGATTTCTTTGAAAGTTTACGTTCAATAGTTAGCCATTGTCTTCTGAATAACATACACCTATACCATTATATGAAAGTCAGCGCCTGCTTGTAAATCGCACGCAGCTGTGTTTAGAACGTGGTATGCGGGATTACTAACTGCTTCGTAACTCCTTCGTCACAGAGTCGGCACGAAAATCTAGTCATTTACAATAACATTGAATATGCTGAGAATAACTATAAACACACGTTTCTGATTCATGTTGTTTATTTTATTACTTTCTCGTACATTGTTTAGACTTCTTAAAATATTATTACACGACATTGAAGTTCATGATATGTAGAACTCCAGAAAATTCCTGAGGATGACTGAAATAATCATAATGTAGCAGGACCTTCGCAAAAACTCGCTTTCAATGTGGCCCCCGGAGAAGATTCTGAATCCTTTATCAATTCCCTTTCCTCATACTTTGATATGCTCAATGTGTTTTCAGTATCCTGTGTCCATCTATTTGCCAAATGTCCGCCACCCCTTCTTCCAGTAGCCAAGTCTTTATGCCCATAATGTTTTCAATGGCCTGTGTCCATCTACTTGCTATACGGCCCTTATATCTTCTTGCAGGAAACGAGTTCATTCCCACAGTGATTTAAATACGCTTCGTCCAATTACTTGCTATTCGACCGCTGCATTTTCTTCCAGAAACCATGTCTTCATGCTCAAGGTGTTTTCAATGCCCTGTGTCAAACTACTTGCTATACGACCCATCAATCTTCATCTAGAAACCATACCTTCTATCACTGTTCTTTCCTAGCCACTTTGACGTTAATTGTGCTGAAAATTAATTGGACGGCCAAAATGAGAAATCTGGACATTTTAAGGGAAGCTAAGTAGTAAAGACAACTTATCACAAACATCAGAAAGAAGCAGACGCCGTTTTTTTTGTTTTTTGGACCACCTTATGAGAAGACAAAAATTGGGACATGTGACAACCAGAACAATTAGTGGAAAGAGAGATAAAGGAACAGTGTGAGAAAATGCTTGACAATCGTGTGTCATGGCACGGAAGGAAGTCAACATATGAATTGATCCATGCCGTCGGTGATAGCAATTTATGGAGAAGCATGATCGACCACGCCAGTCGGCATGGCACTAGATGATGACGATGCTGGTTCTCAGCCAGTATTCCTCGACGTTCAGATCTGTGTAGAATGAATGCCAGCATTTGTCGTGTTCTTGGACAACTGTATTCGAAGAATCTGTCTGTAACACTTAAGATCAAAAGCACCACTTTTCTTATGAAGCGATTGCAAAATGGTGCCCGACTCACATCTGTATGTTATCAACCGTTTGACTTCAAATTTGTTTTCAATTGTTGTGCCACTGGTTTTTAATCATGATAGGCCTTTCCATTACTATGGCCAGTCTACGTTTCACTTCTTCATCCTTAAAATATAGGAATGGAGTAGAATTACTAAACATGGGAACACTAAGAAAAGATATTTGGTGACATAAGAATACATAGCAGATTGCTTAGATGTGTAATAGAAACATCAAATATATAAGAGACATTTAAAGTAACAAATTCATGCGTGTGCAGTAAATAAATATAAAAGCAATGCTCTTATTATTTTTCATTGTTGTACACCGTATCATGCTGTATCACTATGTATAACCGGCTACAGTAATATATAGCTCTGAAACATGGATTTTACGTAAGGGAGTCTCTGTGGCGAAGTGGTCAAGCCGTTTGACTCGTGCTCCGAAGGTTGTGGGTTCGATTCCGGGCCGCGTCCTTCGGTTTACGAGTTAAATGTTTCGGAGACTCCTGTGGGTCGTCGCTAAAAGCTACGGAGTTCGTGCTTTGTGCGACGCTTTCCGGAAAGAGACCGAGCCATATGGGATAAAACCCGGTGCAATGAAGTCGACCCTGTCGAATTTTAAGCGACTTTTTTATGTCTGTCTGTCTGTCTGTCTGTCTGTCTGTCTGTCCGTCCGTCCACCAGTCCGTCTATCCCCTAGTCAATAGCTTGCCCATCCATCCACCCACCATCTATCTATTTGTCTCTATGAGTATTTACTATCTATCTATCTACCCACCCATCCACCAATCCTTCCTTCCGTCTGTTCGTCCATCCATCCGCCCGTCCGTTCATCCATCTGTCTGTCTGTCTGTCCGTCCGTCCGTCCGTCCGTCCGTCCGTCCGTCTGTCTGTCTGTCTGTCTATGCCCCGACCCACCCACACAAATCTGCGGAAGCCTAGCTAATTGGGTAAAAATCCGAATTCGCCTAGCTACGAATCGAACCCTTGACCATGGGATCAGCATGCGACTGTCTAGTCACTATCTAGTCACTATTTATTCACTATCTAGTCACTATCTAATCACAATCTAGTCACTATCTAGTCACTATCTAGTCACAATCTAGTCACTATCTAGTTACTATCTAGTCACAATCTAGTCACTATCTAGTCACAATCTAGTCACTATCTAGTAACAATCTAGTCACTATCTAGTCACTATGTAGTCACTATGTAGTCACAATATAGTCACAATCTAGTCACTATCTGGTCACAATCTAGTCACTATCTAGTCACAATCTAGTCACTATCTAGTCACAATCTAGTCACTATCTATTCACTATCTGGTCACTATCTAGTCACTATCTATTCACTATCTAGTCATTATCTAGTTACTAGGCTCCCAAGGTTTATATGTCGCCACGGAGAGCGGTGTGATATATGGAATGGTGTATATAATCTGAGATCCGCTGGTGGAATAAATTCATCCAAGAAAGTTAAACTCTGTTGCGGGAAATGGTTAATATAATTCAACAGATAGACCAAATAAAACAAAATTCTAAGGAGCAGGAAAATAAAAACTGTAGGGAAATAAAAAAAAAAAACTGTCTTTATCCTAAAGTAATGGGGTTCCTCATAATGCAAAAGATAAATTTAGAAATTAGGAAACAAGACAAAGAGTTAAAATATATGGGCATTTTTATAGCTGCATTTGGAATGTGCATTAAGCAGGTGAACTGAAGAATGGCTAAAACCATAGCAATATTTTAGAAGATTTTGTTTGTTGCATTGGCTAGTTTTGAACTCAATCATAGTCCATACAAGTGCTACTACATGTAATGCACTGGAATGATTTTTGCATGTGGATTAGCTTTCCCTATTACCAGTGTCCTTTGCCATCGGGCCGAACGCACTCCGACCTCTGAAGTAATTGTAGTTTACGTCCCCAAGTCAAGGACGAGTAGTCAAGATTTTGGTCCAACTGACCGGTGTAAGGGTTGAACCCATTACCTCGGCATCAGCACACCAGATGTTCAATAACGAGCACTTTTATCTATTTTGCGTTTCATAAAATGGTGAATAATGTAATGCAATGGCGGTGAGAATGAGAGCTCTTAAGCCTCTTATGATCTACAGGGTGTATTTTTAATGACTGTGCAGTGTTTGAAAATATTGCCGGTCCAAGTTTTGTATTTACCTATTATGTTGAAGCTGCAAGTTCTTAACAAGGCGTCACAATCATCCCCAACATCTATTGGCTGTTAGTGATTTTCTAAGCAATTTTATGTTTAATAATTTGCCATTGCTTTCTGAACGGACACACTCATACCAGCGTGAAAATCAACGCAAAGCGGGTGACTTCGAACCCGGTATTCCAGAACTGTGAAACTGCCCTTGTTCCACAGACGCCAACACAAATTATAAGATGTAGTCTATTCAAACAATGTTCTCACGCCACTCCTTCACCTTCGCCATTGCCAATTATTGTAACTTTCCTTGAAGGACAACCGCAAAGCTCTGTTCACCGGAAGTCTTTCTTCTCCAATTTGCCTATGAGCATCTATCATTTTAAATGTCTGCTGTTCTAGAAGTTCACAGAACATTAGCATCAAGTTAGACTACATCTACTAACTAGAACACTTTAGTCATCTTTCATTACCTCAAGACTTGTGCGCTCCACAAAACAACCTGATATTTGGAAAAAGAATTTTCCCTTTAATCTCCCTTAAACACGTTTAGCGTTTTTCATGCCAGCTCCACGAATATCTCTCTCTCTCTCTCTCTCTCTCTCTCTCTCTCTCTCTCTCTCTCTCTCTCTCTCTCTCTCTCTCTCTCTCTCTCTCTCCCCGGCTCCTACATACCAGCTACAAGATTAGAAACTGACACTGTGTATTATTCTGACTTCGTCTGTTTATTTCCAACCGTCTCCTTTGAGTGTCTTTTATTTCTCTCTCCTTAAAAACAAAAAAACAAAAAAACAAAATTACGAATTACATGTTCGTCTGCATTTACTGACAGCGCAGCTATCATTCGCCTATCTTGTATTTTATCATCTAAACATTATTATTGTCTGCCCACACCAGCCGGTGTATGCGGTGAAGTATTTTCATAAAACACTGCCGAGCCAAAAGGCACAGTTAAAGCACATCCTTTCGAGGTGAGATAACCAGTTTCTTTCCTCTCAACAGTGTTCTTTCTACAACAGAGGACAACATCAAATGGGTAGTGTAAATAAGTTGAAACGATGTCGTAAGATGCTTTCTGGCTGTTCATGGTTGGCATATACTGCCCAGAAATATCATCCTATTGTGGTACCCTTAAGGTCTTTGAAACAGCTCGGACAATAGTAGGTTGCCAATCCTCTGAAGACTCCCAGTTGTTGTTGTTTTCTTTGCCCTCTTCGCTTTCAACTCAACCATAGTCCATACACACTATTGCTAGTAGCACAAGACAGAACTTTGCGTGTGGATTAGCTTTCCCTATTACCAATGTCTCTCGCCATCAGGTGAGCCCACTCTGACTTCAAAGGTACTTGTAATTTACGTACTCAAGTCAAGGACGAAAAGTCAACATTTTAGTCCAACTGATCTGTGTAGGGGGTTGAACCCCTTATCTCGGCATCAGCACACAAGAAGTGTAAGACTACGTCGCTCTCACAAGAATAATCAAATATCGAGGCCTAAACTTCTGCCGCCACAGTTATCAGGCTGTTTTTGTCTGCACCCCGTATCCAGCCTGAAGCATACTGAAAAGTGTTTATTTTAAGCAAGACATTGTGCCATTTATAGGATTTAGAACTGAACGCCAGTGTGCTTGTATCTTTACATTTTTAAAATATTGTCTAGTGCAGTGGTTTTCACACTTTTTTGGCCCATTCCCCCTTCACCATATTTTCAGAACGCCATCCCCCCCCCCTTCCTATCAAAAATTTGGCCCGTTCCCCCCTTCACCGTATTTTCAGAACGTCATTCCCCCCCCCCTTTCATATTTCCTATCTAAAAATCCACTCACCCCTACACAGTATACGTAAAAGTGGAAGGCAAATGTAATAGCATATACTAAAACAAGTCTAGACATCCACATAAAACATGATTTGTGGGTCTACTTACTTTATAAAATGAATTTTAGAAGGACACGACATACATAACTGTAAAGTATGAAGGGAAAAACTATGTCAAGTAATCGGTTCTTATATTAACACGATCTTGAAATGGTCTTCATCCCCCCCCCCCCCGGAAACCCAGAAATTCCCCCCCCCCCCCCCCCCCCTGGGGGGGGGGGAATTCCCCACCGGTTGAGAACCACTGGTCTAGTGGAAGCGTCGGCAAAATACGGCACTCGTGGCAAAAGTAGCTCATGGAACGATTTTCAATGGCACCCTGAGGTAATTGAAATGCGGTGTATGACCTAATTTTGGAAAATTTAAATTGTCATTCTCTCACACATGACAGAGCTGTTAATTACCACAGTGAGTTCGCCAAACACATGAGCATTCAGAAGATTCAGTGAACATGAAAGTGGCCAAATGCACACCTGATATTGAACACTTAACCTTAAAAACGCAAGATCAATAGTAATCAATAACTTCTCATATTAAAATGTCAACAGCGTATTTTTGATTTATTTATTTAATTGTTTTGTTCTTCAAACTATTGGACTTTCTGTCTTAACAAAATAACTACATGGCCAAAATATTTATAAATAATTTTTTTTTCTCAGAATTTAAAAGACAATTTGTTCAGAATTTAAAAGACATTTCGTGTGTGAGAGAACGACAATTCAAATATTTATATGTTAACTGAAAAATGTATAGAAGTTCAGAAAAATATGTATGTATATTTTATAGACTACATGAACAAGTTTTGAAAGAGTAAAACATGAATGATTAATTACGTGACTTCAAGATATAGGGGTAGACTGAAAGGGCATCAGTTTATTAGTAACTTGTACTGGGAAAAAGTGGCGTCAATTAGATACGGACATAATTACTTGTCGCCGATAGAGATAAAAAGAGGAGTACTGCAGGAATGCGCGTTGTCCCCAAGCCTCTTCAACTTATACACAGACAGAATTTTTTAAAGAAATCAAACTGTCTGGACTTAACATCAGTGGAAGAATCATAAACAATCTTAGGTATACTGACGATACAGTGTTATTAGCAAAAAGCGAGCAAGAGTTACAAGACCTAGTGGAGCAAGTAAACAGGCATAGTGCAGAATGTGGCTTAGATATTAACATCCAAAAAACGAAAACTATGATAATTAGCAGTGGAAAGGAGAGGTCATCAATGAACATCACAGTAAAAGGGGAGATACTAGAACAAGTAACAAGTTTCTCCTATCGTGGACACACAATAATAGATGATGACAGAAGTGAAACATAAATCAAAACGAGAATAGGAATGGCCAAAAGTGCTTTAAACAGCATGAAATCAGTAATAACATCTAGAGAGACTAACAATGCATTGAACATGAGAATTGTCAGATATCCTGTATTTCAACACTACTATATGGCGCAGAAGTCTGGAAAATGAACAAGCAATTAGAAAGTCGAATAGAGACCCTGGAGATGTGAATATACAGAAGAATGTGTCGTAGTTAATGGAAACAAAACAATCAAATACAGAGGTTCTAGAAAAACTGGGAAATGATAAGAAAGTTTATGACAGAAATAAAAAAGCGGCAAGTGAAATATTTCGGCCACTTTAAAAGATATAACAGTCTTATAAAATCCATACTGGAGGCTAAGGGTGAAAGCAGGCCCGCTAGAGGTAGATAATGATACAAGTGGGAAGATAACATCAAGAGATGGACGAACAGCAATTTGACAGAATGTACAGTAAGAGTTGGAAACAGACTGTGTTGGAGATCCATTGCAGCCAACCTTCATTGTGAAGACGGCAACATATTGATTGAATATTTGCATTTGTTGGTTTCTTCTTCTTTTTTTAAAGTATAGCATAATCTGAAGTAAATATCATAATGGGTGGCTTGAAGTTGGAAATCAACAGGACGGATGCATAGTAGGCAAGTATGGACTAGGGGAACATAATGAAAGAGGTTTCAGACTTGTACAGTGGGCAAAAGAACATGATTTGATTATTGGAAACACCTAGTATCATCAGCAACCAAGGAGATTATGGACGTGGAGGAGTCCTGATCATAAGATCAGAAATCAGACTGATTACATTCTCATCAACAGAAGATTTCGTAATGCCTTAAAAGTCGCAAAAACTAAACTAAGCGCAGACTGCTACAGTGACCATAGATTAATCTTAAGCAATTTACATATAAAATTAATGAAAGTCAAATATTCACAAAGAAACGCAAAATTTGATCTACAGGCACTGAAGAGTGAAGAAATAAAAGATAAATTCTACGTAGGGGTGAAGAACAGATTCGATTCATTGTCCGATATGGAAATATTATTTCAAGACGTCAGTGATCAATGGGAAATATTAAAGAAATCAGCAAACCAAGCTGCAGAAACAACCATCCCAAAAATAAAGATAATAGGACGCAAGAAATGAATGACGGAAGTCATCTTAAACCTCAAGGAAGTAAGAAGAAATAACAAAAATAACAAGGAAAAATATGAAGAGATTCACAGGAAATTTAGGAGCTATGCAAAGAGGCAAAAGAAACATGGCTTGATGAAAACTGCAAGGAAATTGAAAACCAACACAACACCCGAATACCACATTAATGCACAAAAGAATTAATGACATCACTAACAAAAGCACACACACATCAACGGGTTGCCGATAAACAAAAGATGGCAAAATCATAATAGGAAAAGATCAGATTTTACATGCGTGGTCAGATTATGGAAAAGACCTTTATGATGATACAAGAGAAGAACAAAATGATCATCAAAATAATAACGAAGGACCATCAATGTTGAAGATGGAAGTTTAGAATGCTCTTAACTATATGAAAACTGGCAAGACCCCGGGTACAAATAACATCACAATAGAAATGATCAATGCCTTAGAAGAATATGGAATATACCAAGTCACCAGACTGCTGAACGCAACATACGATACTGGATATACACCTCCTGCATTATGTAATTCTATATTTATCGCAATCCCGAAAAAAATTAGGAGGCTTGGAATGCGATCAACATCGAACAATTAGTATAATGAGCCACATCACGAAGATTCTGCTGAGAATTATCATACAAAGAGTTAGGAAGAAAATACAACCCGAAATAGGAGAAGAACAATGTGCGTTTGTAGAAGGCAAGGGCACAGTAAATGCTATGTATATACGGAGAACAGTAATTGAACGTTCTATAGAAGTAAACAAAGATCTATATCTTTGCTTTATTGACTACACAAAGGCTTTCGATAAAGTGAGACATGTCGACATGATAAGGATACTTGAAGATCTACAAATTGATGGAAAAGACCTTAGACTTGTAAAAAAACATATATTGGAAACAACAAGCTGCCATCAGAATTGATAACGATGTAGGTAAATATCAGCCTATTAAAAGATGTGTGAGACAGGGATATGTAATGACTCCAGATTTGTTTCCCCTGTACAGTGAACATATTTTCAGAAATATAGAAGATATGGAAGGAATCAACATTAGGGGACGATACATCAATAACATTAGATATGCAGATGATACAGTCTTAATTACAGACAATGAACAGGACGTGCAACATTTAGTAGATGTGGATGTTGCACACAGTGAACAACTAGGGTTAGAACTGAATATTAAGAAGACACAGATTATGGTCGTCACTGGGAAGAAGGAAATACAACAATGTTAGTTTTAATCGTTAGTTCGTTAGTTATTCGTTAGTTAGTAGTTAGTAGTTAGTTAGAAGTTAGTTAGTTAGTTACTTATTTAGTTAGTTAGTTAGTAGTTAGTTAGATAGTTAGTAGTTATTTAGTTAGTTAGTTAGTTATTTAGTTAGTTAGTTATTTAGTGGGAGTTCGTTCGTTCGTTATTCGTTAGTTAGTTAGTTAGTTAGTCGTTGTTAGTAGTTAGTAGTTAGTTTTTAGTTATTTGGTAGTTAGTTGTTGTTAGTTAGTTAGTGGTTAGTTAGTTAGCTAGTTAGTTGGGTAGAGTTAGTTAGTTAGTTAGTTAGTTAGTTGTTCGTTCGTTAGTTATTTCGTTAGTTAGTAGTTAGTTAGTTATTTTTGGTTGGGTTGGGTAGTTAGTCGCGGTTAAAATTCGCCGCAACGGATGGCGTGGTATCTCTTCTTCTTTTGGCGCCAGACAATATAAATTTGTTTAAATCAAAAAAGCTAAAAAACTGTCGTGAGGAAGGAACGACTTAGGGGAGGACCTAAAGAACAGATGTAGGACTGTTGACAAAGTTCCATGGATACACATCAGCATCAAACTGTTGGCAAGACACGAGAATATGACTATATAGAAATATGACGACCGACGCTTTAATATTGGGTATGTTAGCTGCAAGTTCTTTACAAGACGTCACAATCATCCCCAACATCTATTGGCTGTTAGTGATTTTTAAGCAATTTTATTTTAATATTTGCCATTGCTTTCTGAACGGACACACCTACCACGTGAAAATCAACGCAAAGGGGTGAATTCAAACCGGTATATCAGAACTGTGAAACTGCCCTTGCCACAGACGCCAACACAAATTATAAGATGTAGTCTATTCAAAACAATGTTCTCACGCCACTCCTTCACCTTCGCCATTCCCAAATTTATTGTAACTTTCCTTGAAGGAAAACCGCAAAGCTCTGTTCACCGGAAGTCTTTTTCCCCAATTTGCCTATGAGCATTATCATTTAAATGTCTGCTGTTCTAGAAGTTCACAGAACATTAGCATCAAGTTAACTATATCTACTAACTAAAAACACTTTAGTCATCTTTACCTCAAGATTTGTGCGCTCCACAAAAAACCTGATATTTGGAAAAAAAATTTTTCCCCTTTTAATCCCCTTAAAACGTTAGCGTTTTTCATGCCAGCCCCACGAATCTCTCTCCTTTTTTCCTCTCTCTCTCTCTCTTTTCTCTCTTCTTTCTCCTCTTCTCTCTCTCTCTCTCTCTCTCTCTCTCCCGGCTCCTACATCCCAGCTACAAGATTAGAAACTGACACTGTGTATTATTTGATTCGTCTGTTTATTTCCAACCGTCTCCTTTGAGTGTCTTTTATTTCTCTCTCCTTAAAAACAAAAAACAAAAATTACAAATTTACATGTTCGTCTGCATTTACTGACAGCGCAGCTTCATTCGCCTATCTTGTTTTTATCATTAAACATTATTATTGTCTGCCCACACCAGCCGGTTTATGCGGTGAAGTATTTTCATAAACACTGCCGACCCAAAAGGCACAGTTAAAGCACACCCTTTTCGAGGTGAGATAACCATTTTTTTCCTCTCAACAGTATTTTTTCTAAACAGAGGACAAATCAATGGGTAGTGTAAATAAGTTGAAACGAGTCGTAGATGCTTTCTGGCTGTTCATGGTTGGCATATATCCCCAGAAATATCATCCTATTGTGGAACCCTTAAGGTCTTTGAAACAACTCGGACAATAGTAGGTTGCCAATCCTCTGAAGACTCCCAGTTGTTGTTGTTTTTTTGCGCTCTTCGCTTTCAACTCAACCATAGTCCATACACACTATTTTAGTAGCACAAGACAGAACTTTGCGTGTGGATTAGCTTTCCTTTACCAATGCCCTCGCCTCAGGTGAGCCTATCTGACTTCAAAGGTACTTGTAATTTACGTACTCAAGTCAAGGACGAAAAGTCAACATTTTAGTCAACTGATCTGTGTAGGGGGTGAACCCCTTTTTTGGGCCTCAGCACACAAGATGTGTAAGACTGGGTCGCTTCAGAAGAATAATCAAAATCAGGCCTAAACGTCTGCCGCCACAGTTATCAGGCTGTTTTTGTCTGCACCCCGTATCCAGCCTGAAGCATACTGAAAATTGTTTATTTTAAGCAAGACATTGTGCCATTTATAGGATTTAGAACTGAACGCCAGTATGCCTGTATCTTTACATTTTTAAAATATTGTCTAGTGGAAGTGTCGGCAATCTACGGCACGCGTGGCAAAAGTAGCTCATGGAACGATTTTCAATGGCACCCTGAGGTAATTGAAATGCGGTGTATGACCAAATTTTGGAAAATTTAAATTGTCTTTTCTCACACATGACAGAGCTTTTAATTACCACAGTGAGTTCCCCAAACACAGAGATTTAGAAGATTCAGTGAACATGAAAGTGGCCAAATGCACATTTGATATTGAACAATTAACCTTAAAAACGCAAGATCAATAGTAATCAATAGCTTCTCATATTAAAATGTCAACAGCGTATTTTTGATTTATTTATTTAATTGTTTTGTTCTTCAAACTATTGGACTTTCTGTCTTAACAAAATAACTACAAGTCAAAAAAAATTAGAAATAATTTTTTTTTTCAGAATTTAAAAGACAATTTGTTCAGAATTTAAAAGACATTTCGTGTGTGAGAGAACGACAATTCAAATATTTATATGTTAACTGAAAAATGTATAGAAGTTCAGAAAAATATGTATGTATATTTTATAGACTACATGAACAAGTTTTGAAAGAGTAAAACATGAATGATTAATTACTTCAAGATATAGGAGTAGACTGAAAGGGCATCAGTTTATTAGTAACTTGTACTGGGAAAAAGTGGCGTCAATTAGATACGGACATAATTACTTGTCGCCGATAGAGATAAAAAGAGGAGTACTGCAGGGATGCGCGTTGTCCCCAAGCCTCTTCAACTTATACACGGACAGAATTTTTTAAAGAAATCAAACTGTCTGGACTTAACATCAGTGGAAGAATCATAAACAATCTTAGGTATACTGACGATACAGTGTTATTAGCAAAAAGCGAGCAAGAGTTACAAGACCTAGTGGAGCAAGTAAACAGGCATAGTGCAGAATGTGGCTTAGATATTAACATCCCAAAAACGAAAACTATGATAATTAGCAGTGGAAAGGAGAGGTCATCAATGAACATCACAGTAAAAGGGGAGATACTAGAACAAGTAACAAGTTTCTCCTATCGTGGACACACAATAACAGATGATGACAGAAGTGAAACATAAATCAAAACGAGAATAGGAATGGCCAAAAGTGCTTTAAACAGCATGAAATCAGTATTAACATCTAGAGAGACTAACAATGCATTGAAAATGAGAATTGTCAAATATCATGTATTTCAACACTACTATATGGCGCAGAAGTCTGGAAAATGAACAAGCAATTAGAAAGTCGAATAGAGACCCTGGAGATGTGAATATACAGAAGAATGTGTCGTACTTAATGGAAACAAATCAATCAAATACAGAGGTTCTAGAAAAACTGGGAAATGATAAGAAAGTTTATGACAGAAATAAAAAAGCGGCAAGTGAAATATTTCGGCCACTTTAAAAGATATAACACTCTTATAAAATCCATACTGGAGGCTAAGGGTGAAAGCAAACCCGCTAGAGGTAGATAATGATACAAGTGGGAAGATAACATCAAGAGATGGACGAACAGCAATTTGACAGAAAGTACAGTAAGAGTTGGAAACAGACTGTGTTGGAGATCCATTGCAGCCAACCTTCATTGTGAAGACGGCAACATATTGATTGAATATTTGCATTTGTTGGTTTCTTCTTCTTTCTTTTAAAGTATGGCATAATCTGAAGTAAATATCATAATGGGTGGCTTGAAGTTGGAAATCAACAGGACGGATGCATAGTAGGCAAGTATGGACTAGGGGAACAGAGTGAAAGAGGTTTCAGACTTGTACAGTGGGCAAAAGAACATGATTTGATTATTGGAAACACCTAGTATCATCAGCAACCAAGGAGATTATGGACGTGGAGGAGTCCTGATCATAAGATCAGAAATCAGACTGATTACATTCTCATCAACAGAAGATTTCGTAATGCCATAACAGTCGCAAAAACTACACCAAGCGCAGACTGCTACAGTGACCATAGATTAATCTTAAGCAATGTACATATAAAATTAATGAAAGTCAAATATTCACAAAGAAACGCAAATTTTGATCTACAGGCACTGAAGAGTGAGGAAATAAAAGATAAATTCTACGTAGGGGTAAAGAACAGATTCGATTCATTGTCCGATATGGAAATATTATTTCAAGACGTCAGTGATCAATGGGAAATATTAAAGAAATCAGTAAACCAAGCTGCAGAAACAACCATCCCAAAAATAAAGATAATAGGACGCAAGAAATGGATGACGGAAGTCATCTTAAACCTCAAGGAAGTAAGAAGAAATAACAAAAATAACAAGGAAAAAAATGAAGAGATTCACAGGAAATTTAGGAAGCTATGCAAAGAGGCAAAAGAAACATGGCTTGATGAAAACTGCAAGGAAATTGAAAACCAACACAACACCCGGAATACCACATTAATGCAGAAAAGAATTAATGACATCACTAACAAAAGCACACACACATCAACGGGTTGACGATAAACAAAAGATGGCAAAATCATAATAGGAAAAGATAAGATTTTACATGCGTGGTCAGATAATGGAAAAGACCTTTATGATGATACAAGAGAAGAACAAAATGATCATCGAAATAATAACGAAGGACCATCAATGTTGAAGATGGAAGTTTAGAATGCTCTTAACTATATGAAAACTGGCAAGACCCCGGGTACAAATAACATCACAATAGAAATGATCAATGCCTTAGAAGAATATGGAATATACCAAGTCACCAGACTGCTGAACGCAATATACGATACTGGATATACACCTCCTGAATTATGTAATTCTATATTTATCGCAATCCCGAAGAAATTAGGAGGCTTGGAATGCGATCAACATCGAACAATTAGTATAATGAGCCACATCACGAAGATTCTGCTGAGAATTATCATACAAAGAGTTAGGAAGAAAATACAACCCGAAATATGAGAAGAACAATGTGCGTTTGTAGAAGGCAAGGGCACAGTAAATGCTATGTATATACGGAGAACAGTAATTGAACGTTCTATAGAAGTAAACAAAGATCTATATCTTTGCTTTATTGACTACACAAAGGCTTTCGATCAAGTGAGACATGTCGACATGATAAGGATACTTGAAGATCTACAAATTGATGGAAAAGACCTTAGACTTGTAAAAAACATATATTGGAAACAACAAGCTGCCATCAGAATTGATAACGATGTAGGTCAATATCAGCCTATTAAAAGATGTGTGAGACAGGGATATGTAATGACTCCAGATTTTTTACCCCTGTAGAGTGAAAATATTTTCTGAAATATAGAAGATATGGAAGGAATTAACATTAGGGGACGATACATCAATAACATTAGATATGCAGATGATACAGTCTTAATTACAGACAATGAACAGGACGTGCAACATTTAGTAGATACGGATGTTGCACACAGTGAACAACTAGGGTTAGAACTGAATATTAAGAAGACACAGATTATGGTCGTCACTGGGAAGAAGGAAATACCACAATGTGAGTGGCACCTTGCAGTCTTGACAGACCAAAGTATGTGAGTTGGAATGTGACCAATATTCCATCACAATGCCTGGGCAGAGCTTCAGAGAAACATGTGGTGCCCAAACGACATGTTCCCTCTCTCGGCCTAGCCTTGTGTTTCCAGAGGAATGGTAACCAATACGTCTGGCACAAGGTAGGCTGCAGACGCTGGCGGCTCAGCGTCAAACCTCCGAGACCTCGCCTCCACGAGCAGGTGGCGAGTGATGGCCAGACCCTGGAACCCAAGGGACCCGGCTTAGAGACGTTCAGCCAAGTCCCACAGTTGAAGGCCTCGTACGCGCCTGGACCATAAGGACGCGTACATCTGTCAATCACAAGTGTCCGGACCTGTGTGAAGCGTGCACTATCGTCAGACTCCCCGCCTGACTTTAGCGGATCCAGCAATCAGCGGGAATAGGCCCACCGGAGATACCGCATGAGATATTGCTCGTCTATTGCGAGCAAATCTCCCACCCTTCCACTGTGCGGATCTCGCGAGAATAGGCCCGCCGGAGATATTGCTCGTCTGCTGCGGACAAATCTCTACCGAGACTGACTGAATAAGTAAAGAAACAATAGAAAGTAGTGGTATTTCAACTGCGCTTGCGCTCCCACCTATGCTACACCCTTCATGTGTCTTCACAAAGTCGGACTAGAGTCAAGCTCAAGCTCGACAATGTGCTATACGAGTAAATGGGCATATTCTTAAGCTAGTGAATCGATACAGTTATCTCGGCATAGTCATAACATCTGATGGGAGATGCCTTGAAGAGGTTAGAACAAGAATTGGCATTGCGAAGGTAGCCTTCTGCAAGATGAAAAACATACTGACCAATAACAAGATATCAACTGAAACGAGAAAAAAGAGTGTTGAAGTGCTACATTGAACCTATACTTTTGTATGAATGTGAAGCGTGGACAATAAGCAGTCAAGCTGAAAAACAGCTGATGGCTGTGGAAATGTGGTTTATGGGGAAAATGCAAAGAATACCATGGACAGACAGAAAAACCAATGAACAAGTCTTTCAAGAAACAAATGAAGATCGTAAACTGATTAGAGTCATTAGGCGTAGACAGTCAAATTTTTTGGGCATGTTATGAGAAGAAATGACTTGGTGAACTTGTTGACGACTGGCAAGATCCAAGTGATGAGACCAAGGGGAAGACCGAGAAGTAAATACCTGGATGGCTTGGCCATGTGGCATGATCGAGACAGGAAAACGGAGTTGATCCACTACTCTGGTGATCGAGTGGGATAGCAGAACATGACCGCCCACGCTTATCGGCATGGCACATGATGGATGCATAATCTGCATAGCATAGAAGAGTTAGTCAATGTATTAGAAACATTAATGCACTAATTTGCTTCAGTCGTAATCCCGTTTATCCACGTGAGTAAATGCATCGGTTCTCGCCGCGTCCGTTACTTACTGAATATGTGAGCCAGCCGCTCAGAAAGCAATGGCAAACTACTGAGCGTAATTTTGGCAAGAAATCAACAACAACGGTAAAATTCTAATGTTGACAACGATGTCCTGTAATAGGATATGCGGGGGAAAAAGTTGTATATAAAATACTGTGGACATATGCAAGATCTTCTTACTCTGACCTTCGTTGTCGTACCAGCTCCAGTCCATAACCGTTTTAATTGCTGTGGATAAATGCGGATTTTATGAAACAATTGCCCAGTCCACAACAAGGATTCTGATGAGTAACTGTTATATTGATATTTTAATGTAGAGTTTTTCATGTAGTTGTAACGGTGTGTATTTGTTGTTTGTTTAGTTTAGTTTAGTTTAGTTTAGTTTAGTTTAGTCGACGAATCAACATCACGGCACACGGGTGTAAGCCATAAGTGCTCCGTTCTATTCTACCTCAAGCCTGAGTCCGGAGAGACTAAGCTACTTATGGTAGATTTTTAACTCGAAATTTTGCCCCGGGCAGCACCGTTAGGCTACTCTTTTTTCGATTTCCAACTGCCAAGGGATATTTTACGTGAGCAACAATACACACGGGCGTCCGATCTTACTACCCGGAGACCGGGGGGAAATTTTTTTTATTGGAAGTCCACGTGAAGAAATCCCGGCCCTCACCGGGGCTTGAACCTCCAGCACTCGAGCGGACACCATACCTCGAGACCACTCAGCCACCCTATTATTATTTGTTGTTTGTGTGTTGACGAAAACTTTGGCCGCAACGTTTATTTTGTTACTGGTGATCGCGTTCTAATAAAGCTTACCGTCTACTTATCTGTGTGTGTGTGTGTGGTGTGTGGTGTGTGTGTGTTGTATGTGTATGTGAGTTGTGTGTTGTGTATGTAAGTATGTGTTGTGTGTGTGTTTGTGTGTGTATTGTGTGTATTGTGTGTGTGTGTGTGTGTGTGTGTGTGAGTGTGTTATATGTGTGTGTTGTGCGTGTGGTGCATGCATTGATTTCTGTTGAGCAATATTTGTTCTTTTTATAATTTCTATATTTACACGTCCATCGTCCGTCAGCAGAGAACCATGATGAACAGACAACATACAGATATGGTCATAACACAGCCAGTCATCTGTCAGCAGAGAACCATAATGTTGGCAAAATAACTAGAGGGCTTCAAAAATATAACGGACAGACAACATAAGGATACAGTCATAACATACCCTAGAATATACAACAGAGGCCTACAACAAATACTGTTGAAGATCCAGTACAGAGAATCTTCAGTGAGGAGAGGACACATGATGATGATAATCGGGCCAGCAGGTGAATGTACTGGGCCAAGCGGTATCGCGACTCCTAATAAGATAACGTGTGCAAGTAAATAAATTAGCCTTGTATCCTGATACGGTAAGAAGTCGACAGCATGTTTACTAAACAACACACAGTTTACCGTAATAAACTAGACTGTTCATCTGTCGGCAGCGGACATAACGACGTTATCTCCGCAAAAGTCTTCTCACGAATACAAGCAAACAGTTGAGTAAAGTACCGACTTCCTAGTCCTCGAAACATTCCCATAAGTGCTCCGTTCTCATCTTCAACAGCCAGCGAAGAGTCCAAATACTAATGGTACCATCTGCAGTGTGATTATGTATCCATGTGGCCTTTCTTCGAAGTACTAAGTGTCAGCATGACTCTCCTATCACTCCGTGCAGCACCATTATGTCCAGGCCATGACGACATATCTATTCTTCCACACTATACATTTGATTCATAAGTATCTTGACCCATCTGCCTTATCGTGCACCAATAACCAACCTATTCATTCTCTGCATTTGTGTCTGTCCGCCTACTCGTTTCACAGCACGCTTGCGTGTCCTGTTGAAAATATCCAGTCTGAAAAGTCTTAAAAGTCGAGAGGAACGACTTCATTGCCCCGGGTTTATCCAATATGGCTCTGTCTCTTTCAGCAGGGCAACCTGCAGAGAGCATCGCACAAAGCACGAACTCCGTAGCTCCGGCGACAACCCCCAGGAGTCTCCGAGTAAAATGCACTCATGAACCGAAAGACGTAGCCCGAAATCGAACCCACAACCTTCGAAGCGCGAGGTAGACAGCTTGACCACTTCGCCACGGAGACTCCCAAAATATCAATAGGATTCTCCCTGTCTTTAATTTTTTTAATTGAAAGATGCCTCTACACCCCCCTCAGCAATCTCTGTAATATGACTAGCAGAATACATAAAGACGCCATCTTGCCAACAATATTTTCATGAATACAAAAAAATAGTATGTGGAATAGTGAACGGACACAAAACAGAAATGTGCAAAAATAATAATTTCAGGAATAAATGCAAACATTGTCGGAAATATTGCACTATCATGCAACACAAAAATGTCATCTCTCTAACAATAATTTCAGAAATAAATAAAATGTTTTGCATATCCTTTACTGGACATCGCTGTCAACATCAGCATCTTTCAGCTGCATGTTGATTTCTTGGCAAGATTACGCTCAGTAGTTTGCCATTGCTTTCTGAGCGGCCGGCTCAGTTATCCCGCAAGTCACTAGCGGGGGTCGAACCGCTCCCAGCTCTCGCCCTGCTACGAGACTCTGCGTGATAAACGGGATTACGGAGAAAGTGTTGTAACCCCTCGGCCAGAGAGACCGGCAATTTCATAAATACATGGAAATATTGCCTTAAATAGCGCAGGAGCAGGTAATATAAAAAGTGTAATAGACCAGCTATAATTTTAAGATAACAGACAAACATTGCCTTAAATAATGCACGAGCATGCAACATAAAATGTCATTTTTCGTGCAATGATCTCATGAATACATGTAAACATTGTCTGAAATAGTATACGGGCATGAAACATACAGATAACATGTCCCAAGCGATAATTTCAGAAATACACGATAACATTGTCTGGAAAAGAACTATGAAGGTAAGAGTCTCACCTCATCATGTTCCTCTTGTACCTTGCGGTGTCGAGGTGAAGTATAAACATCGTGAGAGTGCCCGATTATGGGCTTCATGTATCGATATTCCCATGGACTCTGCTATTCCCTCCATCCAACGTTTACGTGGGCGGCCACTTCCTCTGTTTGCATCTGGTCTGTACATCATTGCTAGTATGCTGTTGGATGGTAACATAATTGCATGGCCAAACCATTGACTTGCTGCTTCCTAATAAAATCTAGTAGAGCTATAACCCCCACTTTAGTCCTGATTTCTTCATTTCTGATAAGATAAGAGTAAAATGTAAATTAATGTAACTAATTTATGAGAGCTAGTAACATAATTGAGGAACCAGTGTTGAGGAGTTAGGATACCGATATTATACATCGAGGTGACTTCAAATGACAGGTAAAGGGAAGCGACTTATAGGAGGTGCATTCATGTCTCGTACATATGTCAGCGTGGATAAGAGCATCTGCTCTTAAACTTCAGGTGGGGGTGATGCCGAGGCAGCGGATTCAGTACCAACACTGGTCAGATGGAAATTTTTGACTTCTCGTCCTTGACTTTGGACGTAAATTACAAGTACCTCAGAAGTCGTAGTCGGTGGTAGGGACATTGGTAATAGTGAAAGCTAACCTACACGCAGAAATCAGTCAAGTGCACTAGAAGTAGTAACACGTGTATGGATTACAATTGAGTTAAAAGCGAGCGAGCGCAAAAAAGGGAGCTACTGATATTATACACCCAGGGATGTGACTTTAAATCAAAGGTAAGTGAAACGACTTATTGAAGGCACAAACAATCATATCTCGTAGACCACTGCGAATTCTAAGGCAGGAGCATTTATTCTCAATGTTGCGTAGCGAATTGTGCCCTTTTGGAGTTGGAAAATGACCTATTTTTTCCATATTTACAGAAATGCGCTTCACCCGAAGAATGCTGAGCACAGTTTTGACGGCCATAATGAGTCACCTAAGTGGAATGACTCCGTGGCTAATGGACTTACGGACGCGATTCATGGGCCCGCTTGCCCGCGTTTGAAACACAGCGGCGACAATTTGGCAGCAGACCGTGTTGCGCTAGGTTTTAATGTGTTGATATGGGAGCCAGTCGTTCAGAAAGCAATGGCAAACTACTAAACGTAAACTTGCCAAGACATCAACATCAGCAGTAAAAAGCTGGTGTTGACAGCGATGTCCTGTCAATAGGATATGTAAAAAGAAAAGTGGAATGAAGCTGGCGCGTTGGTGAAATAGTACGCTGCCAATGACATGAGCACGGTGGGACGAAGGTTCGATGACGGCTTCGTTGTTCGCTACGGGAGGACAAGAATTACCACCTCTTCCACCATGCACGCAGACTACAGTATGTGATTGTTTTAACTCTTCTCAGAATACAGCAGCTTCCTGATAGGGACTTATTGTTTTTTTTTAAAATGTATATTTCTTCGTTCTCTTTAATCGAGAGGTGTGGGTCACACCTAGTCATGAACCTCCAAGGTCAGTGTGTCCCACTTCGGCATCCATTTGTGTCAGGTTTACTTCCTCTAGACCAGTGGTTCTCAACCGGTGGGGAATTCCCCCCCCCCCCACCCCAGAGGGGAATTTAAATTATTTCAAGATCGCGTTAATAGAAGAACCGATTACTTGATATTGTTTTTTCATCCGTACTTTACGTTTGCATTGACTCTGAGGTAGGCACGTGCTCTGCAAATTTGTATTCTGTCTCCAATGGTTGGAAAATCAAGAAGACAGCGCATCGCCCTTGTGATATAAATATCTGGCGTCCTGTCAGTTTCCTAGGAATGGACTTCCTGGTTACCACGCATTGGAGGGAAAGATGCTAGACTGTGTTCGATGACGTCATAATTTATATGGACTAAATTCAAATGCGAGCAAAATGATTGATCGAGTACCGGGCCCAGACACTTGCCTTATTGAACGTTCGAAAGACAAGTCGCCTCCCGCTTGGGAGGGCAATTAGCCCATAAAATTCACTCTATGGAGCCTAAGTATATTTGTAAATTCATAATGAATGTGTAACCATGTCTTTTGATAAGGTACATGTATCATTGTGTTTAAAATATGAATAGTGAGACAGTTAGATCAACAATTCATGTGAACATTTAGCCTGAGCGATTGCTTGCTACTGAGTAGACATCTTGGCTTCACTGCCATTTTCCTATGCATACAGCGTCAATTCCTATGTGTAAATTATTATATGCGTTGTGAAGCTATCCCACTATCAATGCATATCAATCTGCAAATGTTCTATGTGCTGTAGAGTGTTCACTATAAGTGCATTTCATGAAACTTTTCTCTATGCGGAAAAATAGTATTATTAACGCACTTTATGGACATAAGTTCATGTTGGCGAAATAGTTCTGCTAACCTGTAACTTGAGCTATCGTGCCTTCATGGTACTTCTTCTTGTTTACATCTCAGTAACCACACAACAAACATGTGTGATGGACACGTAATCCTTTCATAAATATGCAAGGGAAATGCCATGTTTTATGAGTATAATCTCGTGAATAAAGAAAGAAAAATGTACGATATATGTATTCACATGTTTTGCGGGAAGCGCCTCCCGTCCGCATTGCGTCCTTGATGTCGGTGTCTTGGCGAATATTTGCGTTCAGAAATTTGCCAACAACGTTCAGAATGCTTACCATGCTGCAGAAGTTAATTCCCGCCAGGACACTTTTTATGCTAGCAGCAATTTGTGAGTTGTATAACAGCGTTCATCAACCCCCATGCTTCTATAGGTAGGTGGGAAGAGGACCATCTGTTCTGGTCTTATGATTTGATGAGTGGGAAGGAATATCCCAAAGAATGGCCTCCGCATTATTATCATTATTATAACATGAAGGATTCACGTGTTTTCTCTGTTATGAGATTTATATATTCTATTCGTGATGGTTACTTTCAATGCGGGAGTATACATTCTAATATTACCCAGTGGGGACATGATGATGATGATGATGATGATGATGATGATGATGATGATGATGATGATGATGATGATGATGATGATGATGATTAAGAAGCCTTGTATACATCTGTACAACAAGAAGAGAATGTTTACTGGTATGGACGATGGCCTTTGGCCTAATGCTGATTACAACTAAGGAAAGAGATAAGGAATTCTGGACATACGGCTGATGTCTCAGAGATTCTTGTCAAGTTGTGACAGGCCTAATATCGAGATATTGGATGGTTATGATGTCTTTACATCACCAGAAAGTCCCAGTATAACCTTCAAATAAGAATGCCGAGTGAGGAGATACCGTACTCCCTTTTGGAGTTAGAAAAACTCTACGATAAGAGACGAGGGATAGGGAAAATGGAACTACCTCCTTTCTCCTTCCTTTTGTTTGTATGTGTGTTGTGACAAATGTTACCACTACATGAGTTTGTATTGATGGTTGGATTGTGTTCTTTTGTCATTCCCAGCTCTAGAGAGGCAGGTGACGGTTAGGACATTACCACCAAACAGTAATTTGAGTAAAAAGCCTATTGCTGAGTGGTAAAGGAAGGAATTACCTTACCTATACAGTCTGGACCTATGGAACAATGTTGACTGCTGCACTTATTAGCTACCTTTGTGAGCAGACGACACGTACGAAGCGATTTAACAACGAAGTTGATGAGTTCTGACTTATGTCGGGATACACCAGGACAGCGTTCCTTATTATCTTGGGAAGGTTCTGTCTAATTCAATATCAACCAGATTGGTCAAAGAAGCTAAGGGACAGTCCAAGTCTGAACAAATCTAACAGCAGTAAGAACTCTCCAACTGCCTGTTGGAAGCCCAGTGTCATATTCAGTAATGAATAACCCTTCGACACAAGTCATGTGCATGAGAGAAGTAAGAGGAGTCAATGTTTATAGACATGCAGGAATCCTCCGACTGTATTGCAGCTCCCAGATTGTGTGGTTGAATTATTATTCTTCGGTTCCATACTTGTGCAGACCAGTCTGGACATAGTCCCAGATGATACCAAATGAGTGACTCTCAGCATTGTATGTTCTTACACTGGAATGGTTATAGCAAAGGATGGCTTTTTGCTGGTCCCAGGTCGGCCTGATTGCCTTATCACCAAGTGAAGGATGACCTATCTACCTGAGACTGGGTGTGCGCAAATCCCGGTGGATAAACAGTTGAGATTCAGCCAATAAAAAGCAGAGACACTGGTCGGTCGTCATCTTTTTCACCATATTCGATGATGTAGGGAAATATCTTCTGCCCAGACGGAAGAGAATCTCCTTAAAGTTTGACTGACTCAGGCGTCTGCCTCGCTAGGACACAGAGCCCACTAGCAAAGGAGTGTATACATTCGTTCCCGGATGATAGGGATTATGATGTGTGCTGAAGCCAATTAACAGTGGATAATCGGGATAAAGTCTGTCAGACATTGGAGTGGAATAATTAACAGCATAACAGACAAGGAAAAGAAAGAATAGGACTGATGATTTAGTCTAGTGATTGAGTTCTGAATTTGTAGTGTTTTATTTGGTTTCTTGACAGATGTCATTGGTTTATGAATCTGTGGATTTGTCAAATTATGGGAACCAAATAGGGTTTGTTGTTTTGATATTGGGTGCATTGTTTGTTGGGATACATGGGGTTATCACATTTAAACGTGTTTAGGATATTGCATATAATCCCATGGACTTTCCAAAAAATTAATGCTTTTAATACAAATCTATGTGTACTACAAGTCTTGATTTAATTCTTGGTGAACAAATTTGTTTCAATGTTGATGTTTACGTCAATCGTTTGTTGATGTTTGTTCAGCAGTGGTTGTTCTATATGTTGTAAACAATCAATGTTCTCTGACAATATATTAAATTAAAAGGTGATTGAGTGGGAGGGGAGACCTACACATAGATACAATTGTCAAAAAGAGTGAATTGTTTTTCCCTTGTATCTGTGGTAAATTTCCCTGATCACCTTGCCTTATAGAGGTGAGTGAGAATGTAAATACATCCCATCTGGGATCCCTTAGACAAACTAAGCAATTATTCTCAAATATTAAATCCTACATCCCACAGCCGTGCATTATGTACCTCTTGTACATCCAAGAATAATGGGTATAGCTTCCTTCTGTATCCTTTCCTTCCTTTCCATCTTCTTACGGCTGAGAGTCAGGATCGCCATCGTATACTAAAAAACAGACCTGACCAGACCCTCGTATAGAAGACATAAGTAGCGCTGCTCACAGTTTGCTGCCGCCATCACCCGCATCGCAGCCAAATCCCGCTTGGCCTTTGATATCACCTACTCTATGTGCTCATTATAAGCAAGACTTCGATCAAAACGTCTCCCCGGGTATTTAATTGCCTGTGTTCCTTCCACAGTCTCTGAACACAGATTTAATGTTGGTGTTGGAGTGTTGACAATATGATTATTCAAAGGGATAAATACTGTCCATCTCTCTTTCTATTTACACAATAAGTCTTGGATGGATGGCTCATTTTCTTACAGCACCACGCTTATCCACACATGTCATCTCCACCTCACAATTCCACCAAAGTGACTGTTCGCAGCTTTTTTTTCTTATCATGATGATTCCTGCGCTTGCCACGCCTCATTTAACTCACCATATCTTGCCCTGAACTGTCATACTTAAAGGTTTTGACCGTTGACTTATGCTGCCGGGTTCTGCCATTCTCCACCAATATGCTGCAAGGGCTGTGGTCTCTGCCATGGTGCCCTATGACACCCCATATACATACTGTAGTGAATGAAGGAGAAACCAGCGCCAGGTCAATAACACTGGACCTGGACGACTTGCTGTCCTGGTGAAACAGCCACTGTTGATACAAACAAGATCACTGATTTAAAGTGCAGCCTCGAGCTCTTCCCCCTGTGTGTTGGAAGAAATGTTACCCCATGATTTGGCCTTAGCGTTGAAATCGCCACAGAAAATTATATTCCTCTCGTAACATAATATGTCACCCAAACACTGCCATCTATGGGAATCCGCACTCATGTTACAGGCATAAACATTTACCAACACGAATGGCAGATCGGAGTGACTCTAACAACCTGTAATTGCATCTCGTCACTATCCCATCTGGACATGTCCAGCTCTGAAACCACTATACTGTCTCGAATCATAATCGCTATTCCCAGGTGTGGCCTGTTGTATAAACATTTGAAGCCGGCTATAAGAATTGTATTTTTAACGCCCATTCTCGTCTCCTGAAGCGCAACTCTATCGTTCCTGTATGCCAGGCTTTCCAAGATAGTACCACGTTGTTTAGTGCTGGCACAATTCCAATATGCAATACTCGTGTACTTGAGGCCCAGTCGGTCGCATTTGCGTCTGAGGCGTCTGGCACCGGCTACTTCGTCTCTTACTCCGTGAACTGCGCCATAAAAGTCGAAACGGTTTGTTACGGGGCATACACGCCCGTCCGCCAGTTTGAAAACAACACGGTAACCCAACACGCTACGGAAAACACTCACGGACTGATTTGCTCAAATGCACGAACTCCGTAGCATCGGCGAAAATCTTGAGAAGAAATGTCTGGTTTACATCCTAGTGCAGAAATCACACGTACGAGATGAAATTATCCACCTCTTACGTGAAAAATGGAGCGGTTTCAACATCACACAACCGCCCACCGCCATTTTGACCGGAAGCTCCCTATGTATTAGTGTGTTATAAGTAAACCAACATCTCACAAGATAGACATATATTACCACAATGTATACAAAAATAAGTAATACACATAAACAAAATATATAAATATGGCACTAAATAGGCAGTAGTTTAAAGAATTTGAGTATATTATCCTGAAATTTTGTCTTATATCCGCTCAATGTGACGTCACAATAAGCCTCAAGGAGATGAATTTTCATATTTCGCGAGTGAGGATACATAACTGCTTCCGGTTTAGTATATTGAAAAAGTTAAACATTAAGTACTAAAAGTAATTGTATATACAAGGTAATAATAAAAATAGTATTTTTGATGTGTAGAGTGAAAATTCAAAATGGCGGCACGGGTTAGGAAGTCTACCATCAACAGTTTCGATGTATAGTTACTCAATATACTATTGAGTTGATGTTATGTAATTTTTCTTATTTTCACAGCAGGTTGTAAAGGGAGACCAGGTCACAACACAGATACAATGTGCTGACAGGGGTGACATGTATCAACTTGACATAGTTGTCAGTCTATATACACCCCCAATAGCACAGAGACAGGGAGTACACCACCAATTTTCAAGCCAATACTTGCTGTAAATTACAATGAGAAAAACTGATTGTTCACGTACTAAATAGAACCTGTACTTTTGTATGGCTATGAAACGTGTACAATAAACATATAGGCTGAACAAGACTAACTAACAATGTTTTCAGTTCAAGCATATCTGTTTCCTTTGACACATAAGATTTTCTTTTGACCTCAGCAGCACAAAGAATTACGCAAGGAGACGATTGTGCTGGTGAAATATAACCGCCCCCGTTTTTTGGCACATGATGATAGTGGTTGTGATGTCTCCTAATCACACCACTTGTTTTAACTTATTAAGGACACATACACTTAGCCCATAATCCCCTATCGGCATTTATATCGAGTGTTAATTTCCCGACCTATTTGTAACGACGGGGATAATCCCTGGGATTAGTCGACATGTGGTATAATCCCCTGGACGCCATTATGTCGAGTATTATTACTTTCCCGATCCATTTGTAACGCGGGGGTAATCCCGGGATAAAGGGATTAGTCATATACAGGGTCGGGCATCACGGATTTTGCAACAGCTGGTGTATGTGCAACTCGCGGGTTACTGTATGTTAAGTTAAGGACACTATGGCAAACTGTCAGTTATTACGACTCGCTGGACTCTACTCGGTGGCCACTCCTGATCGGCGACACAGACTTGTGTTCACTTCTCGATGATCAGCCTTGTGGTCACTATTCGATGACCAGCCAAAACCTCATCGCTACTCCTCCTCCAGCTCTTAGTAGATAAGACTTTCTCGCCAAGACAGCGATCTTAACAAGGTAAAGATATCTCACCGCTCCCCCTCCCTCCAATTAGAGTAGAATTTCCAGCCAAAACATCGATCTTAACAATCCAAATGAAACTTGAGGTTGTCTGCACCTTAACCGCGAAATACAAACATGGAGGCTCCAGTTGTTAGGAGGATCTGATGACGTCAATATAATACAAAGTCAGAAGCTCCAGATCCTCCAAAATGCTATTGGTAACTCCCATGCCTTACTACTCTCATCTCACTATCCAAGAAATCAGGGAAACATGTTGTATCATTAAATACATATGCTACTGGGGGAGAGGGGGGGATAATTGTAACTCTGCTTTGGGGGAGAGCTTTGTACTTTATGTACCATGGATCTCAGTCATGGCTCTCGACTAATACTATGATAGTTCTCTTCTGAATACAGCATCAACCCCAATAGTCCATTAGTTCTCCTTACAATACAGCATCAACATTAATAGTCTTATAGTTCTCATTACAATACAGCATCACCCCTAATAGTTCAATGGTGTTCCTTACAATACAGCATCATCCCTAATAGTTCAATAATTCTCCTTACAATACAGCACCAACCCTAATAGCTCAATAGTGGGACTTCCGGTCATGAATATGGAGGATAGGCTGTGAAACGGTTAAGGTCTCTGGGTGTTTATGTTCTTGGCTACCGTTGCATTCGCATTTTCCTCATGTTGTAATGGTAGTTTATGGTTCCGTCGTACTGCTACTGAGTTGAGTGCGTGGCGCGACGCTGTGAGCTGTGAATTTCGTGTGAAATGCTATTAAATCTGCCCGAGGTTGTGGAGCGAGAACTGCATGTTCAGCGCAATGGCAGCTGGCTATGTCCCAGAATTGACCAGGTTTTGTGCCTTATGCAGAAATGTGTGGCTGCTTGTCTTCTGGTTGACTGCCACTTCCCTTGACGATGAACTGTGCCTTCGTGGAGGACTGTTGTTTTGGCATTCTGGAGAAGGCATTATGTACATTGATTGATTGATTGATTTAGGAATCGACATCACAGCATTCGGGGCATTCCCTTAAGCGCTCAGTCCCCATCCTCAGTAGCCAGCGAAGAGTTCCAACACTAATAGTACCAGTAGCAATCTGATTATATGTCCGTCTCGCCTTTCCTCTGAGCGTTGAGCGTCGGCCAGGTCCCCTCGTCACTCCTCGCTGTCTCATTCTTGCCAGACCATTGTAATTCATTTGCTCCTCCGAGGTGTGCACGTGCTCCCACAAGGCCGCAACCACGTCTGCCTTGTCATGTATCAATACTCCACCAAGTTCTGCAGAGCCAGCCAATCTGTCCGCCTGTTCATTTCCCAGCACACCGGCATGCCCCGGAAAAAAGATCCAGGCGATGTTTTTCACCCGTGACCTCCGAAGCGAAGCAAGCCACCCCACACGAAGCCTGCCCGTCCTCACCTTCATCAGCATGCTTACTGAGTCAGTTACAATCACGATGTGTGTGTGTGTGTGTGTGTGTGTGTGTGTGTGTGTGTCGTATTCTCCATCCAGTGGAGGGCCGCAGTGACCGCCTCCACCTCCATTCCTAAGCTGGATGTTGTGGTATCATATGCCAGGCTCTCCTGCCTCAAACGTCGACCATTGGCTTTGGCTATGAACCCCCAGCCACTTTTCTCACCTCTTGACACCGAACCATCTGTGTAGATAATCACATCACCCGAGTGACAATTGTCCTGAATTAGTTGCAGGATTTCCACTTCCGTGGCCACTGCTGGCCACTCCCTACACTCCCGGCTTAATGTGATTATAACTCTGCACAAGTCTGACTGCTCCGCTGTCACTCTGACCCACTCCTCTCCACGCCTAATGTTCTCCAAAGGGCACACCTGTCTGATCGTATCCTCTGTCTGAGCCTTCCATGATTTCCCTCTTATCAGTCGCTGACCCTTACCTGCGTCCAGCGCCACATGCAGTGGGTGGTCTGTATTTGCAGCTACTCTGAAGTATGCCTTCGCCTGCATCACTTTGAGCCTACTGTCACGAATTGGCAGCCTTTACTTCCCAGAACAATTTTCGGTCCACTTTTGATAGGCCATGTAGAGAATCGACAGACGAACAAAACTGTTTTCTCTATATTCAAGGCTATACCGTCTTGACGTAAGCTTGCAAAGCCTGCAAGTAAACAAACCACCAGGAATGTCTTTCTATCTGAGAAGTGTAATTTGACACCAGTCAAACTACCCAGCCAGTCCAGATTCAAAGTGTTACAGGTCAAACTGATAATTACACCCACAGGATGGCAGACTCCATTGACTGTGTAATTAAAACCGACCAGGCATGACACCTGATAAGCAGAGGTGCAAGGTGTGAAATCACTGATAAGACTCAGGGGGCTAATAATGGTCAGACCCACAGGTGTGAAGGCTAGTGTGCATGCAGAAAGAATTTTTATGACTGGACAGACTTGGAGATAATGGCAATTAACGTCAGGGGGAGATAAGAAGAATTTAGGAATGGAATTCCTGGGAGAGAAGTGTCTACTGCTAGGCTAGGTATAAAAACCCCATGCTAGACCTTTTCCCTTTAGATTAAGTCTGACTTCAGAACAGGTAGGAACTATCTCAATGTTCTGTAGTCATATGCATGATTATTATGTTAGATTTCACTACAAAAGTTATTTCTTAGTAACTATGCAACAGTCTTTTAGACATATGAACTTTCAGTCTATATCGGATCTAGGTTATTGCAAGAACTATCATTGTCATAGGTTACTTGAGTGTTCTGAGTTCTGTGTTCAATATCATTGTGCTTCATGTATTACTCTTCTGAGAAGGAGAAACTTGTGAAAGGCAGATCTTGTCTAGATATACTTGAGGTGTCTTGGTAGATGCTTGTCATTTCTTTGTAAACTAGACTAGTCTCGTTTTGGTGTGTGCATTTGTTGTACAGAATATAGTAAACCGACTTTTTATTTAATTCTTACAACAGCAGTAACTAAGTGGTGATTAAACCGGACAGCTCAGCAAATATGGCTGGTCTGTGTGGTCACTTCAATTAGACTTGTTGTATATCTCATTTTGCAGCTATACAATATTAGTACTCATTAATAATGCCTGATGCTATTATGTTGAGTATCATTAGATGTCCATCTTGAAGTAATATAATGTTTATGGATATGTTGGATGTATGTATGTGTAATTTCATATGAATATACGATGCTAGTAATATGCTTCGTACATATTCTTTTTGTGTATATACGTCTCATTTCGTTTACACACAAACTAACTAGTGCATTATGCTATGATGTTAAAGTATCATAATATGTCTAGTTTAATCAATATGTTTATGTGTATTGGATGTTTGATATATTGATTTGTCATATGCAAACTTACCAATATGAAGTGTTATGCTATTGTCTGCGCATTGGCACATTGGCCAGCAATTGTGTTGGAAGCAGAGGTGTAATGGTACAGACATTACCCACACTTGGTATAGGGTATATGGTGCTAAACTTTCTCAGTGTATTGTGGGCGTGCGTCCACGGTAATGCATGGAAACCTGGCACAGCTACTGGTCACGGCTTGTAAGCCCGGATGATCAGGCATTACTATAATACCATTACCGACCCTGTGAGCTGCTAAACCAACTTTGGACGGAGCGGCTGTACGACACAGAATTTCTGTATTAGCGACATGGACATGGGGCGGCAGAAATGTAATCATTACAGGCGTGTGAGACAATTGAAAAGCCCGTCCCAGACTAAAGACAGTAGGGAGAAGGAGGATGGTGAACGCAGTAGAGCTGGAAGATAAACTTGGCCAGACTGGTCATTGTATATGTTTGTGTTATGTATATGTTTTATATATATATAACATATACAACATATGTTTTAATTAGGATTGCGCTGATGTAGAACTAGATATAATACATTCTTGACTTCCTTTCAAGCTCTCACAAGGAGCACCTATGTTATAGATCTCAAGAACGAGTTATGACTAGGTAGAGCCAGGACTGGCAGACGTCAGAATACCGGCAAGCTGTTCTCTTTTTTTTTTTTTGGAGTCTACTGGAGAGTGGGGATCTGGACCACAGATCCAGATAGATCAAGTAACAAGTTACGTAATGTTTCTCATCACTATCTATATGATATCATCATCATCATTTTGAATAACATCCAATGTTTAACATGATTAGTAAATAAATGTTGTAGTATTGTAACTCATAGTTCTGTCATTATATTTTTTTCCATTTGTTCATACGTGTTGTGTGTGTACATTGGTGGGGGTTCACTTACACACCAAGGAAAGGAGCAGTCAGGGAGAAAAACCTGTTCTAGGATAGTTGTCCTTAAACTTTAATTCAGACTTAAAAATCTATCCTAGCTAACTTTCTCTTTCCTATTTCTTGGCGAATATTCAGCACAGTTCATTTCAATTTTGTAACGAGCCACTTAGAGCTGTACGTTGGATATTCAGGGGCTTAATCTATAGTTCAGCCATATAGATTTTGTCCCTAGTCAGTTTCTGGCTATTTGGGGTTGATCGCCAGTGAAAAATACTTTCATCTAGCCGGTGGGGCACCCCGACTTATGACACCTACCAGTAACACTCGGCAGACCAAGGATGTAACGCATACACACTACTGGGGTGTCTCTAGTGCATCCCAGAATGACCCGCATAGCTTCGTTCTGTATGCGCTCTAACTTCACCAGCTGACTCTCTGAGACAGTGAGCAGACCTAATCCATAATCAATTACTGAGAGGATCAAGTGCTGGTATAGTGTGAAAAGCATTCTCTGATCTGTGTCCATTGCAGCCATAGTTTTAAGTGCACTGAGTCCCTTTTGAGATCTTGTCACAACCGTCTCCACATGGTCCATGGTCCTTGAAGGATAGGCTCCTGTCAAATGTGATCACCAGATACTTCAGTTTATTCTCTCTGCTGACATTTCTACCATCTATCGCGAGGCTTGGGACATCCGCTCTCACAATCCTGTTGTCCAGAGAGCACCACAAAACAGCCGCCTTTTCCGGGTGGATGACAGCACTCATTTCAGTGCACGAGTCAATCACTTTTTTTACTGTCGCCTGTAGCTCCTGGGCTATTTGCTCCCTATCTCTCCCCTGCCTACATGCAAGAATATCATCTGGAAATGTTAGTATTCTTCCAACCCATGGTGCTTCTAGGTTTGCAATCTTGCTCGTATACACATTAAAGAGCACCGGTGAGACTGCAGATCCCTGTGGCAGTCCCGGGGTTAAAATATGTGGCTCTGAGGTCCATGCACCCAGACGGAGAGCAACCCGACGAGAGTGCAGGACGGCTGATATCTAGTTCACCAACCAGGGATTGACCCCCTTCTCCATCAGTGCGGTCATCAAAATATCATATCGAACTCTATTGTACGCGTCCTCGAGATCAAGCGCTGCCGCCATCGTTTCATGTCTACTCTGGAACCCCTCATAAACGTCAAAGGCAAAAGTGGCTGCATTTAACTAGGTATCCTTTCCTGACCTGAAGCTCCCCAGGCCTCTTGCAAGAAGCTTCCCGCTTTCCAAAAACTCTTGTAGCTTGACAGCGACTATCTTCTCTAGAACCTTCACAAATGTATTTTGAAGGGTGATGATTCTAAAGCCGCTAAGCTTTGACTGATCCTTGAATGGTTTTGGGAGAGGGATGAGATAGCTGTGCACCCAATCCTGCGGTACTGATGCTGTCCTAATGCTCTGGTTAAAGAGGTCGCTCATCTCCTCCAGGTCTACATCGCTCAAACCCTTCATGTGGCCATACCTGACCCCATCGGGCCCTGGTGCCGTGTCTTTTGCCTTTTTCAAAATGTGTTTAACATCTTCCACCCGTATGATGTCTTCATACTGCATATTCTTCGTGGTGCCAGATAACTCCTCTCTAACTGCATCCCTGGTGTCCGCATCATTATGATTGGTCTGCTCTAAAAATCTCTGGAGAAACGCCTCCCCTTTCTCTTTGTCTGTTGTCACGCGCACACCATCATCTCTATAAATTGTTCCCACTGTCATAGGCCGATCTTTTCTTTGCATTTGCCTGTGCAGTTTCCAGAATTTTCGCAGTGTTTTATCACCTCCAATCTCCTTCATGAAACATTCCCATTTTGCCTTTTTGGCCTCTGCAGCACAGCGCTTGAAAACCTCCACCTTGTCTTTCTTGACATTTTCCGCTGTGTCCACTTCCTCTCGTGAGCTTTGAAGTGTCTGTCGCACTTTCTTTAGCTGCTTCACTGCAGCTCTCTTTGCTTTCCAAGCATGGTCTACTTCTGGGGTCCACCATGGGGGCTGCAAAAAGGGAGTTTTTACAGTCCTGTTGCATGCCCCTTGCCTGAGGCGTCCAAGAAGGCAATCGGTTCTCTCATACCGGAAGGTCTTGAGCGCTTTCCCAGCTTTAACTTTCCTGGGTTTAGAGATCAGGACTGAGCATGGCATGTGATCACTCCCATGGTCATTCAAAACAGTCCACTTTATATCAAGGACTGATGACTGGGAGACAAGTGCCAAGTCTATAGCTGTGTCTGCATCGTCAGGCCTCATTGCCATTCTAGTCGGCCTACCATCATTTATGCAGACCACATCGGAGTCCACCATGGCATCTGCAAGGGCAATTCCCTGTTGATTTTCTCCACTACTGTCCCAATCTCTGTACCTTGCATTGAAGTCTCCACATATGAGTAGCCTATCACCTGGTAATTCCTTCAGTTCCTTAAGCCAGTCCCAGTGTTCCTTTCTGACAAAACAGTCCACTGTGGCATATACATTTATGATGTTCCACCTTAAGCCACCAATTTCCATGTGTATACCCTGGACCTCTCTTGCACTGTGATTCCACTGGCTCAAGTCAAGTACCACATGCTTCACTCCTTCCTTCACCAGCAGACCTTGTCCATGTCTCTTCTGACCAGTAGGGTTTATATAACTGGCGTACCCAGGGCAATGGTATTTGTCTGTATTTAGCTCCTGTAGCATGAGGACATCAAAATCATATATTAGTCTCTCCAATACAGGACCTCTCTGTCTGGCACTGCGACAATTCCAGTATCCCACTCTTACATAGTTGAAACCTAGTCTCTCCACTTTTCGTCTTGTTCTCCTGGCGCCTGCTCTCCTATTTCTATGCCGTCTTCTCACACCATTTCCTCGTCTTCTTCTCCTCACTCTCTCTTTGCTAGCCTCTGAGGGATATGTCAAGGGCAGAGCACGTGCTCCGTAGCTCCGGAGACGATTCCCGTGTATAAATGAATCCATAGGCAAAGTTTGGATATTGCAGGAAATAAACGGTCATCCTAGCATTGCCTGCTTGCTATGGAAGAGGCAGGGGATGTCCCGCAGGAGTCCATGCGCCTGGTGCCGCCCCGCACGCCTGCCAGACGTCCAACGTTCACGACCAGTTAACCCATGGCCATCCAGTTCCTCAGCACGCTGGTCCACATTGAACTTGGGGTCTTATATTTGGAGTTTTCTGTCTCCTA
>JACEFZ010023352.1:52500-103626 GCA_014155875.1 Cepaea nemoralis
TGGCTCCAGTTAAGGGAAACAAAGAACGCAAAATTAACACGGAATGCTGGAGATCAGATAATTTTTTTTTTGGTTGGTGTGTTCGCACATCCTTTACAGGACATCGCTGTCAACATCAGATTCTTTTAGCTGACATGTTGATTTCTTAGCAAGATTACGCTCAGTAGTTTGCCATTGCTTTCTGAGCGACCGGCTCACATACCCCGAAAGTTACCGACTCAGGAGAGAACCGCTACCAATTCTCGTGCACGTCACGTTACTCACGAGAGTATGCGGAATTACCAGAGAATAAACAAAAATAAAAAAAATAAAAAATTAAAAAGACACACACATCATCATGATCATCAAGTGTTATGCCAGCTGGCATAGGCGTTCAATTCTCTCCTCATATCTCGGTCTTCGGTGTTCTGGATCAACTCTGCTGATGATATTCCTCCATGCCACCGTGTCAGTCCATCCAGCATCATTTCTCTTGTGCTGCCTATACCTCTCTTCCCCTTGATCTTTCCAATCGTTACGGTGTTCTTTAATGTCTCTATTCTCATCATATGACCGAAGAGATCTGTTGGTCTCTTTCTTATTGTTGTATATAATGTTCTAGTTCTGTTAGGCACTTTCAGGTAATCGTTATTAGTTACTCAGGCACTCCAAGGTATTCGCAACTTTTGTCTCAGGAACCACATCTCTGTTGCTTCCAAGTTAGGGGGGAAAAAACGTCTCAAACTAGGCTCTTACTGTGGATCCGTGATACAGGGCCAGCATACTTCGTAAGCCTGAATGTACGGACCAGTCTTTTACTCTATAAGCGGTCGATGAACGCAGAACCATCGTCATTCCGCGCTCGTGGAATTATCACCGATGCCACTTTATAGAATAAACAACAGTTAATTGCATATCCTTTAAATGACCCCGCAATTTACCTCAGTATCGTTGTGTTTGTTTGTTTGTTGTTCGTGATTTCATGGCAAGTTTACGTTCAGTAGTTTATTAGTAAAACTAATCCATTATGACTATGCCACAAGATTTCAAGGACGCGTCAATAGTCCACCTTTACAAACGTAAAGGAAACCGCCAATCCTGTGACAACCACCGAGGCATCTCCTTGCTTTCAATTGCAGGGAAGATACTCGCCAGAATTCTTCTCAATCGCCTCACAGTCCATCTCGATCAAGGTCTTCTTCCTGAGAGTCAATGTGGCTTCAGAAAAGAACGTGGAACTGTTGACATGATTTTCGCTGCAAGGCAGCTGCAAGAGAAATGTCAGGAACAGAACTGCGAAATGTTCTCCACTTTCATTGACCTTACCAAGGCTTTTGATACAGTCAGCAGAGAAGGACTGTGGAAGATTATGGCAAAATATGGCTGTCCACGAAAGTTTGTCCAAATAGTGCGGCTATTTCATGACGGCATGCAAGCAAGAGTACAGGAAAATGGTGAACTGTCTGAACCCTTTCCTGTCACCAATGGAGTGAAGCAAGGATGTGTCCTGGCACCAACACTGTTCAGCCTCATGTTTTCAGCCATGTTGATGAATGCCTTCGAGAACGATGACATTGGAATAGACATCAACTACCGTATGGATGGAAAGTTATTCAATCTCAGAAGGCTAAAAGCTAAAACCAAAATTAACAGCGACACCGTCAGAGAGCTCCTGTTTGCTGATGATTGCGCTCTATACGCCAACTCAGAGGCGGAAATGCAACATAATGTTTCAGCTTTCGCACATGCCTGTGCCAACTTTGGGCTCAATATCAACTTGGAGAAGACTGTAGTTATGTACCAGCCAGCTCCAGGGAATAATCACACTGTGCTGAATATCAAAGTGAATGATCATAGACTAAGTGTTGTGGACAAATTCACCTATCTTGGCAGCACTGTGTCACAAGCTGCCACAATAGATGACGAAGTGAATGCAAGAATCTCCAAGGCCAGTGTGGCCTTTGGCAGACTGTACAAGAATGTGTGGGACAGAACTGGAATAAGCCTGCAAACAAAGATAAAAGTCTACAAAGCAGTTGTATTATCCACATTGCTATATGCTTGTGAAACCTGGACTGTTTATCAGCGACACGCTAGGAAATTAAACCACTTCCACACAGTCTGCCTAAGGAAGCTACTGAAGATTAAATGGCAAGACAAGATTCCAGACACTGAAGTCCTAGAAAGAGCATCCATGCCCAGTATCCACACTATACTGATGAAGAATCAGATTCGTTGGGCTGATCACTTGACTCGCATGCCAGATCACAGGCTCCCTAAACGAATTTTTTACAGCGAACTGCGTTGTGGTAAACGCTCCCAAGGTGGCCAGAGGAAACGCTTTAAAGACACTCTGAAAATTTCACTGAATGCTTTTGGAATTCATCATGACACCTGGGAGACTGCAGCCAGAGACCGAAATTCGTGGCGTGCATCATTACGCAAAGGTGCAGTCATATGTGAGGCAACCAGGACTGCAAGAGCTGTGAAGAAAAGGCAGGACAGAAAAACCACTGCAGGAAATCCTCCTCCAGAGACGTCAAGCATTCTTTGCCCACATTGTCAAAGAACATTTCGAGCCAAAATAGGCCTTATCAGCCATCTTAGAACCCACGGCTCCACACCTTCAACCCCACTGGATGAAATGAATGGTCATCATCATTCTTGATGGACAAACAACAACAACAACAGTAAAACTAATAACTTCAAATCAAAAGATTAGTGAAAATCCCAACTTATATCTTAGCATAGCAAAAGTAAAGATAATGCATACAGATAAAACTAATATGGAGAAACCATTGTATGTTATGCAGGAACAATTGGAGATGGTGGGAAATTTCGAATATCTTGGGTCATTAATTACCATCAATGGTGACATAACGACGGAAATTAAAAGACGAACATCTATTGCTCGTCAGGAACTAAAACTACTGAATAAAATGTGGAGGGTGCAGATAGAACTACACAAATTAGATTTTTAAGAGCATGCATCTTTCCCATTGCAACATACGCCTGTGAGACCTGGACAATAACTTAATAGGCTAAAAGGCGCATAAATGCCGTTGAATATACATGTTATAGACGGGTTCTAAGAATATCTTGGATACAGAAAAGAACAAATGAATCCATACAAGTATTGAATATTGGAGAAGGTAGTCAACTAAAGACGATGAAACAAAGAAAAGTTTACTATTTTGGTCACTTAAAACGTCTTGAAAGTTTGGAAAGAACAATCATGGTGAGGTATATGCCCGGGAAGAGAGGAAGAGGAAGGTCAAAGATAAGATAGGTGCAGGATGCGGCAGATGATCCCCGGATGGGTGTACGGAATGCGGGACATCTTGCTTATGACCAAGCAGTTTTCCGGACGGTTGTTATGAGGGCGAAGTTCTGCAAGGGACATGCTATTGAATGAATGAATGAATGAGTTTGCCATTGCTTTCTGAACGACCGGCACTCACACCATTGCATGGAAACCAACGCAAGGCGGTCTGCTTCTAAGTCCCCCACAGCTGTGTATCGAAAGCGGTATGCAAGATTACGAATTGCATTCGTAAACCTTCGCCACAGAGCCGCTGAATAAACACAACCAAGTGAAAAATGTGAAGGGAAAACCCGCTAACTGTTTATTACTCTCAAGAAGTGTGATTAAAATGATTAAGCACCAAGTATTTATATCTTCTCAAAGAAAGGTTGTTTTGCACACTTTCAAGAAGGCTTTCTCTCCCCACTGTTTGATGGCTGGAGAAAAGTACGTAGCCATAACAAACAATACAATTTAATTATCAAGGCTCCTTAGAGACAGGAAGACCGGGCGAAATATTGGCCGGCTTCACGAAATACCTGGGCTGTTTTCAAAAATTCTGAGGCTTTCATAAAGTATGTTTGCTGGGTTAGGTCCACGAAAGGGATCAAAGACTGCCTGTACTCACGAATTAGTTCAAGTTGAAGTCGTCAATGTTTGGGAAGCGGCCCGTATGCAGTCATGCAGGTATCTGAAATGTGATCATTATTGATGGCATTTGCGACAGTTCTTCAACAAGTAAATCGGTGCAATTATCTCGGAACAGTCATAACATCTGATGGGAGATTCCTTGAAGAGATTAGAACAAGAATCGCCATGGCGAAAGTAGCCTTTAGCAAGATGAAAAACATTCTGACCAATAAAATGATGTCAACTGAAACGAGAAAAAGAGTGTTGAGGGGATACATTGAGCCTGTTCTTTTGTATGGATGTGAAACTTGGACAATGTGCAGTCAAGCTGAAAAACATCTGATGGCTGCAGAAATGTGGTTTCTGAGGAAAATACAAAGAATATCATACACAGACAGAAAAACCAATGACCAAGTACTACAGGAAACAAATGACAATCGTAAACTGATTAGAGAAATTAGACGTAGACAGTCAAAATTTGTTGGACATGTTATGAGAAGAAATGGATTGGAGAACTTAGTGACAACTGGCAAGATCGAAGGGAACAGACCAAGAGGAATACCAAGAGGAAAATACCTGGATGGCTTGGCCACATGGCATGGACGAGACAGGAACATTGTGCTGATCCACGACTCTGATGATCGAGTGAAATGGCGAGTCATGACTTCCCACGCTTTCCGGTGATTGATTGATTGATTGTTGATTGATTGATTGATTGATTGTAGAGAATGCACTCGACACATAGTTTAAAAAGAAATGGTTACTTATTGGGTTGATTTATTGAGTGGTTGATGGTTGGCTGGTTGATGACGTGGGTGATTGGATGATGGGCTTGTTAGTTAATGAGGTGGTTGGTTGGTTGATGAGGTGGTTGGTTGGTTGATGAGGTGATTGATTTACTGATGGGATGGTTGGTTGATTGATGGGGTGGTTGACTGATGAGGTGGATGTTTGGTTGATGAGGTGGTTGTTTGGTTGATGAAGTGCTTCTTTAGTTGATGAGGTGATCGGTTGATTGATGGGGTAGTTGGTTGATTGATGAGGTGGGTGGTTAATTGATGAGGTTGTTGATTGATGAGGTGGTTATTTGGTTAATGAGGTGGTTGGTTGTTTGAAAAGGTGGTTGGCTGTATGGGGTGATTATTTGGTTGATGCGGTGGTTGATTAGGATGATGGGGTGGTTGGTTGATGAGGTGGTTTAATTATAGATGGGGTGGTTGGTTGATGAGGTGGTTGATTGGTTGATGAGGTGATTAGTTGGTTAATGAGGTAGTTGGTTGTTTGATAAGGTGGTTGGTTGATGGGGTGATTATTTGGTTGATGCGGTGGTTGATTAGTTGATGAGGTGGTTGGTTGATGAGGTGGTTTAACTATTGATGGGGTGGGTGGTTGATGAGGTGGTTGATTGGTTGATGAGGTGATTAGTTGGTTGATAAGGTAGTTGGTTGGTTGATTAGGTGGTTTGTTGGTTGGTTGATTAAGTGGTTTGTTGGTTGGTTGGTTGATTGATAAGGTGGTTGGTTGATGAGGTGGTTGATTGATGAGGTGGTTGGTTGATTGGTGAGGTGTTTGGTTTATTGATGAGGTGTTTGATTGATGAGGTGATTGGTTGTTTGATAAGTTGATTGACTGATTGATAAGATAGTTGTTTGATTAATGTGGTTATTGGTTGGTTGATGAGATGGTTGGTTAGTTGATGAAGATGATTGGTTAGTTGATGAGATGGTTTGTTGGTTGATGGGTTGGCTGGTTGATGAGGTAGTTGACTAGTTGATAAGATGGTTGGTTGATTAATGGGTTGGTTGTTGTGTTTGTTGGTTGATGGGTTGGTTGATGTGTTGTTTGGTTGGTGGGGTTGTTTATGCGTTGGTTGGTTAATGAGATGGTTGATTGATTGATGGGGTGGTTGTTGGTGAGATGATTAATTGGTTGATGAGGTGGTTTATTGATGGGTTGGTTGATGGCTTGGTTGGTTGATAAGCTAGTTGGTTAGTTGATGAGGGTGGTTGATGAGGTGGTTGATGGTTGATGAGATGGGTTGGTTGGTTAGGTCGGTTTGTGATGTGGCTTGTTGGGTTGGCTGGATAGTTGGTTGGATCTTTTTGGTTTTTTTGTTTGTTATTTTGGCTGTTGTGAATCCACTGTGAGACTGAGCTTGAACTCTTAAGTCCGATTCTCCAACGTTGCATCTTTCAGAGTATGGATGGTGTCAAACTAAGTAGCGATCCGCTGTTTCATTTTTTTTTTTAACACTCTCTATGATTCTCCATGTTATTGAGTGGGTGCATAACTGTGAGAGTTTGTGTAAATGATGTAGGTATGTAAGCATGCATGCATGTATGTGTTTAGAAATGCACGTGTGTAGTGTGTCTGCATGCCTGCATGTCTCATAGCATGGTAATATACATTATTTATGTTTACAACATTCATTTGACAATGTTGTTTTCCTATGTGAATGTAATATGCACAAATGATGAACGGAGGATGAGTAATTGGAAGGGCCGAATGTAAGACGGGCATACCCAATTCGTGACCCTTTGAAAATAAAGTTCTTTCGTTCGTTTGTTCGTTCAGAACTCTTCCTCCTCTGTATTGAGTGTCCAATCAATTTATGTTGTGTTGTTTCATTGACATCATTGGTTTCCCAACAATTGATATTTATGTGTAATAAGTTTACCATAAGGGAACCAAATAATCACATCTGTTTCTTTAAATGTTCGTAATTAAATTGGCCCAGCATTGCTGCCAGTGTATTTGTTGTTTGATCCATGCTTAATAAAAGTACAGTTCCAAAACGTATGATTATAATTCAACGGCTGGATACTAATTATGTCCATATTCCATGGTTGTGGGTTCTGGTAGATGATAGACCTGGCTAATGATTGGCACGATATGTTGTCTGACATATTTCGCTGTACCTCGTCGCTGCACAATGCAGAGTTGTGTATCATAGGATGTAAATAAATGAATAATACTTTTGCTGAAGTACTGAAAACACATAGATACAGGTAGTTATTCGAATATGGTGCATTTATTATCCACACGGTAATCTTAGATTTAAAACGAAATCTGTCTGTTTGCATAAAACTGACTGAAACCGCATAGTTGCTAAGGCTTTAATATATTTGAGCTTTAGTTTATTGTTCGTTGAATACAGTAAAAGAAACGCCTTTTCTTTGTTAAATGTATTACCGTGTATGAGTTGTTGGCAAATTACCGTTGGCGTTTTATAGCCTTTTGTCTGCACAGGGAAGTCTGAGGACTGATTAACTCTCTTTGCCATTCATACTGGTATATATGTTCGGTTACTCGATTTGCTAATTGTCTTTCCATTTTATCTACGTAAGCTGCTGACACTCACACTTTAATTGATAAATGCAATTTGATTTGCACTCTCTAGGGGTGACATATTGGCCGTTTATTGAAGTATACTTGTTCTTACAGCAAGGCGCTGTCGTCATTCGGAAAGAACAGGTTCGAATCTCCATATTGTAACTATTACCTTTAAAGTGTGCATCGTCTAGTGTGTCTTCTTATTTGTACTTCTTTCTTGTACTTCTATGAGTGCCAATCACTATCTGTGAATTTATTTGCATGTTGTTTCATTGCACCACGTTTTACCCAATGTGGCTCATTCTCTCTTCCCAGAACAGCATGCCACCGGCCGAGAGGCTCTCATACAGCATGACCTTCATATCTCCTACAATGACCTCAGTGATCTCAAGGTAAAATACACTCGTGATCTGAACAATTCAAACCGAAATCGAACCCACGACCTTCAGAATGCGAGTCAGAGGACTCAACCACTTCGCAAAGCAAACCCCTTCCCCTTGTCTTCTCATTTGTAGGGAATAGCCCTACCCCTCTACCCCACTAGCAAAGATTACAAACAGATGTACAATTCACCCTGCATAGTTGGGATTGTTTATTTTGTTTTTGTCAGGTCGCGTCGTTTAGCCCTAAGACAGGTATGAAACTGCCAACTTACCACTTGCTAGGAAATCTAACTTTTTCAACACCCATAACATTATTCTTGGGATATAGCTTCACGTGCCATCATCATCATGTAGCAAAGCCGTTGCAGAACGTTGCTTGTATCGGAGAGATTCCGCCGGAAAGACGTCAGATCTGCTGTCATATCCCCTGGTGATCCCCACGACGTAATTGCTTTACGGCCCGAAAGTCGTGAGCTCGTTTCTGGGCAACTTCATTCTGTTCATCAGTGCAATTACCTAGGAGACTCCTGGGAGGTCATCGCTGAAGCTACGGAGTTCGCGCTCTGTGCAGTTCTTTTCTGCAGGCTGCTTTTCTGAAAGAGACCTAGCCATGCGGAATAAAACCTGGTGCAATGTGGTATATCTTCTCGCCTTCAACACTTTTGTAAATAACCCGGCCTCTTGCATTCTCAAGCCCAGGGTTTCTTTAATCCCCTGTGTCCATCTTCGTTTTGGTCGCCCATTGCCATTCTTCCAGAAACTATAGCCTCAATAACCATTCTGACTAAGCCATCAAAGTTTTCTATAGCTAAAATATTCCAGTTTCCGAAACAATAATCTGTTCGTGGATCGGTTTTCTTTAATATTCAAATCTTGTCTGGAACTCACGCGGCGAATGAAATAGTGGGAGAACTAAAAGCACATCGAGAAGAGAATTAAAGACTGAGATAAATATTGTGCGGAGGACATAGGGGGAGCTATAGGACAGGCAACATATAGGACGGCTTGACTTGAATTGGAAAAGGGCCTATGCCCTAATGCGCCATAAAGGGCAAAAGAAGAAGAAGGCAAGAACGGCCTATTCTTTATGATGTCAAAGTGGCCAGGATTCTTTAACATGCGCATCGTGTACACGGGACATTATAATTGTTTGCACTTGTTGGAGAAGGTCAAACACCCACCAAATCTTGCCACAGTCATTTCTTGGCTGCTCGTTGGTTGATAGGTTGTTGGTTGGGTGGTTGGTTGGTTGCTTGATAATTGATTGGTTTGTTGGTGGCTCCGTTGGAAAACTTAGTTACAACCGTTAAGTCGAAGTCTGTGACATTCAGGTCCTTAGAGCCATGAAAAGGTCCTACATCTATCGGATTGCGCTTGCTGTGGGGACTTTTCTCCCGACACGGCGTCAAGGTAGCATCTATGCGGAGCTTTCAGTATTGCACGTTCATCTTCGTCGTCATCATCATCTACCATTCGTAGATCGTTGCTCTTATCACAGTGCAACCGAACAGCTTCTTGATCCCCTGCTAGAGAACTGACATGAGAATTACCCCATGCACCCTCATGGCCAAGGTATCATCCCCTGCCAGAGAACTGACATGAGAATTACCTCATGCACCCTCATGGCCAAGGTATCACCAATGTCATGTGTCTCTTCGTGCTGGCCGACCTCTGTCTCTTGCTCCGCGAACCATCCCCACCATCGCCGTTCTCTCCAAACCACTGTGACAATGATTATGGCTTAATGTATTTCAGTTTCTCAGATAAGATCATGTTTATGAGCCACTTTTCGTCCACGCTCAGATCTTGCAGAATGTCAGAATTTTTCTTCTTCTTATTTGGACGTACATCAAAGAACAAATTAACGAAACTGAATGTAATGTCTGTGTTTTGGCATGTTCTTTCGCTAACAATGTATGTATTTTTAAAACAGTAATAATCTACACACACTGAAAGTTGATAATGCCAAAGTTTCGTACCTCTGCAAATTGCATCATGTGTCTCGGTTGACGACAAAGCAATCTTAACATACTTTAGTGTAAATACGTCTGCAAATCATCGTTTACGGAAGTAAACTCTATGTATATTTGCTTCTGGGGAAAGATTTATTAGCATGTGACCGGGTCATGATTCAGCATAATAAGTCCACCACCTTCAGTTTTTTTGTTTTTTTTTAAATTTTGAATATCTTGGGTCATTGATTACCAACAATGGTGACACGATGAAAGAAGTTAAAAAACGAATAGCTATTGCTCTTCAGAGACTAAAACAACTGAATAAATTGTGGAGAGGGACAGATAGAACTTCAAAATTCAGATTTTTAAGAGCAATCATCTTTCCCATTGCAACATACACCTGTGAGACCTGGACACTTACTAAACAAGCTGGACAGCGCATACGCCTTTGAGTTTAAGTGTTACTTATGGGAATGTCCTGAGTGCAGTGATGTCGGTTCTTGACTCAACTCAACTCAACAGTTTAAATGTTACAGACGAGTTCTAAAAATAGCTTGGATACAGAAAAGAATATTAAAGATGATAAAACAAAGAACATTGAAATATTTTAGTAACTTGAAATGTCACGAAAGTTTGGAGAGAACAATAATGGAGGAGGATATGCCTGAGAAAGAGGAAGAGGAAAGCCAAAGAGAAGATGGGTGCAGGATATAGCGGACGTTCTCCAGATGGGTGTATCGGAGTCGGGACATCTTACCTATGACCGACAGGTTTTCCGGAAGGTTGTTACGGGAGCGAGGTTCTGCAAAGGACATGCTACTGAATGAATGAATGAATGAATGAATGAATGAATGAATGAAGTACGGAATGTCTGAGATAAGGCCTGATTTGATAATGTTTCCTCCAAGGCCGTTAGGTAGTTCACTATCAACAAACTCTAAGAGCGAGTTATTTCCTAGTTATGAAATCAAACGAGACGCATGAACGCTCATGCAGGAATTAGTTACCACGAATCCAAAATAAACACTACATATATTTGCAACGTGGTGTGCACCAATTGTTAAATACAGAATTCAAAGTAATGTGTTATTGTCCACGCCTTGCGACGTTATGGGTATGTAGTAAAAGTACACGGCCATTTTACACGCTCTAAGTCGTATGGATATATGGTGCTAGACCCGTATTTGTATAGACCAATCGGCGCTGACTGGTTGATGTAATCAGTAACATGTTGGTCGCCTTTATTTCCTAAGACATCTTCTGGTACCCAAATGACGCTACGTGGACCTGCTATCCCAGGTTAGTTTTGAAAACATTGTAATTGTTAAGACTAGTTGGAACTGAATTGGTGATAATGTCAATGCCAAGCAGGTCGTCTTTAAAACCGATAACATTTGTTAGATCAGTGGTTCTCAACCTTTTTTGGCCCATGCCCCCTTTACCATATGTTCAGAACGTCATTCCCCCCCCCCCCTCCTTTCGAATTTCCTCCATATAAATCCCCCCCCCCACCCTTACATACTATACATAAAAATGGAAGCTAAATTTAATAACACATACTAGAACAAGTCTAGACATCTACATAAAACGTGATTTGTGGGTCTAATTACGTTATAAAACGAATTTCATTAGGGCAAGAAGTACAGAACCGTAAAATTTAGAGGGAAAAACAATATCAAGTTACTGGTTCTTATATTAATGCGATCTTGACATAATCTTAATTCCCCCCCCCCCCCCCAGAAACCCTAAAATTCCCGGGGGGGGGGGGGGGCGGAATTCCCCACCGGTTGAGAACCACTGTGTTAGACTGAGTCGATCTGAGAGCACAAGTCAATATTTATGTAAGAAATACTCCGCCTCAATTGGGATTCAAACATATGAATATGTATACATCCTTTGTTATATCTCTCTTTTCATCAGGAATCACGCATACCGAACTGTTTTCATCTCATATCCCTAGCAGTTGCACTAACGGGCCGTCAATGTTTGTTTGTTTGTTTTGTTCTTATAATTAAGGAAATATCTCTGTCTGATTATTGTCATAGCCAAATAAACAAAGTCACCGTATGGTAGTATTTGTAGTTTTTTAAAAAGCTATACCCCTTTGTTCCTTCTACTCGTATACCAGTATTCCCTTTGTTCCTTCTACTCGTATACCAGTATTCCCTTTGTTCCTTCTACTCGTATACCAGTATTCCCTTTGTTCCTTCTACTCGTATACCAGTATTCCCTTTGTTCCTTCTACTCGTATACCAGTATTCCCTTTGTTCCTTCTACTCGTATACCAGTATTCCCTTTGTTCCTTCTACTCGTATACCAGTATTTCCTTTGTTCCTTCTACTCGTATACCAGTATTCCCTTTGTTCCTTCTACTCGTATACCAGTATTTCCTTTGTTCCTTCTACTCGTATACCAGTATTCACCACAAGAACGGTGACAGCGTATTTCTTTCCCGGCGACACATTTCAATGACAAACATCTTTCGCAACAAGAGATATTATTGACAACTTCGGAACTACTGACTCTGGTATCCGAGAATGCATTTGAGTACTAAATAACGATGACTCAGTAATAGTGAGAAAAGAGATAAATAGCACCCGACAGAAGACATTTTACCTGCGAGCCAGAAGAGTGCACACGTAACCGCTCATGAAAGGTCAAATGCAAGCCAGGTAAATATCTCATTTCCTTTACAATTGAGCCTGGCGCAGTGATGTTAGACGAGGGGGTGAGTGCGGGGAGAGGGTTGGGAAAGAAGGGAAGGACATTTTGGAAAGAATGATTTTGAGTTTCAGAAGAAGGAATAAGCTAAGCGGGGCAGCTTAACCTCAGCACATTGTGGGATTGCTGTATTGCCAGTTGGGAATCATGCAAAAGGTGTTTCATTTCAGTTGTTCTTGTTCTTTCTTTCGTAAGCCATACGGCGAAACAACCGTGAACACGTGTACATAGATAAATACGCATGAATTTAGCACACGTACAGACGTGTACAAACATATATACATAGACTTACATATATGAACACATACATACATATACATTTACTTACGAACGCTCATACACGCACACATACACACACACCACATACACAAAGGAGCACACACACGCACGCGCGCACAGACAGACAGACAGACAGACAGACAGACATGTATAGGTGTCTCTATGACCGTTTCTTTGTATTGTTAACAATTCTCTGAACGTTGCTTCCTTTCTCACCTTCCTTATTTTCCATTCTGTGCCTTAGTTAAAATTCTCTATTTTTAACAACCGTTTTAAAATGAGTTTTAAAGGAAGTTTGTGAATTTCCAAAAGTGTGTACGCACTTCTTTGTCGTTTATCTAGCACTTGAACAGAACTTTGAAGAACAAATACATACAGGTCAGCGATAGCAAAGAATGTTAACTGAATGTGTCTGACTGTTTACAATTAAGCTACATTCTAACTTTGATGAAAACATACACACTGTCAGCGGTAGCAAAGAATGTTAACTTAATGTGTCTGACTGTTTACAATAAAGCCCCATTCTCACAGAGTTCGCAAAAACCTACTACAATCAATGGTTACTACTGCAATCCACGCATTCATATAGTCTTGCCTTGAGCATCATTGGTCTTAGACAGTAGCAGATGCTGTTGATAACTTAATGAAGCAGTTACTTTAGTGAGACCCAACCTCAGTTTGCAAATCGTGTATCATTATCTTAAAGATTATGTTGTCTAATGTGCCCTTTAACGTGTAGATGTTACTGTAACAAGCTATGTGGAGGGTCCCAAATAACTATGTAACAATATTTCAAAATTATTCTCTTTAGCCCTGGCTGTGATAGGTCTTTGCTTGCCAACCCTCCTCCGTTCCCTGGACTCACTGTCACTCTATCTTTCGACCTCGGGACCTATTTCCTGCAGTGTTCTTCTGGCTGATCCATATATATAACACAGTGATCGTTGGAATAAACTAAAACGTGATTTATTAGATTAATAAAGAACAGCACAGGAAAACATCACGGCAGTTAATACAGATAGTTCTAAACAGACACAACACGGATAAAGTTCAGACACAGAGCCTCATGGCTTTCCCTCATAGACCGAAGAGTACTACAAAGTCCCGTCAGTCGACATCTGCCTCACCGATTTGGTCCGCAGGTATTTTCCTCCGTCCTGATAGGGTGTACAAAGAACAGGCGCCTGTAGAACCAGTCCTACTAGTTCCAGTGGTTTACTCTGCACAATGAGTCTTGTGTTCGCTGTAGCCCAATGGTACAGGAATACATATCTTGTCACAATGGGACCAGTTCTTGAAGGGTAAAATGTGTATGGGTGTTTCAATGTCACTGACCAGGCTGGGTAAGATTTCACATAATGGGAATGGTTCGTGAATGTGGAATGGGTATGAGTTTTTCAATGTCACTGATACAGATGAGTAGGACGAGAATGAGCTGTAGGTCCATTCAGGAACATAGGTTCAATCACTCCACTATTGACGATGAGATTTGTACAGAGCGGGTACCGAAGGATGATACTGGCTCAGGACTAATCGGACATTGATTCCTTAATTGGAGTCATTAGCCTGTGGCCGTGCTGAAAGTCTATGGTTCACCTGAGAATGTTTTCAGGTGATGCTCTCGTGGCCTTGTAGATCTCTTATGCTCCCTTCAATTCAAGGAGGACCCTGGAGATGACAGAAATAAGTGAGCGACCAGGCTGACTCAAGCACCACAATCCTGAGGACCAATAGGGCCTCAGTTATTACATTTGACATATAGGTTCTCTACCCAATGCATTATATACGAGACCCGAATGAATGGGCCTGACCTGTCAGGTAGCCCCTGGATTGGCTACGTCCGGGCTTGAGTAGACCTCCAGCCTGTAGATGTCCGGTTGTCCACCCTAGGAACTTTTTGCATATAAGACTCCCTCTCCACACTCATACCAAGCCTTTATTATTATTGGGCACATTCATGTCCATGCTTTCCTCTCACTTGCAAACCCGGCCTTTCTCACTACACAGCTCTTGTGGTGTTGTGTGGGTAATTATGTGTATGTAAAGAAGTGTCGTTCCCCATTCTCAGCAAGAATAGGAAAAAAAAATACTACTCCTTCCGGCCGCTGCTCTTGTCTGAGCTGTCGCCGCAATGGACCGGCAGTGCCTCAAATAACCCATAGATTCAGATGAGTTCAGGTTCTCTCAGTGAGATAGAGAAGTCCATTATCTTCCCGACATCATCCTATCGACTAAAAGACGAAAGAGATAGCACTGTGGATAGCCTCTTCCGGCTCAAGAAGATAGATCATAGATTGGTAGACCCCATCCCCAAGGAGCCCTTCCCACCGTAGCTATCCAATGATTATATTCTATAGAAAGCTGACAGTATGCCCAGTTCAAGTCGTAGAAGGAAAGATAGCAACAGCTCATCTGCCGCCAAGAACAAATGAAATCCTCTGGGGATATATATTGTTCAGATTCACTCCCCCGGCTATGCCAAGAACAAGACGCCTAGTCAGATTGGCCAACGGTCAACCAACTCTTCATATGTTATGATTGGCTTTTCGCCAATCCATCTTCCCCTTCGAGACAAAATACATTTATAGGTCCAGGTTTGGCTGGACTACCCACAACTCAATTATTACCTTTCCAACTGTATCAGTAGTAGGTTGCACCTCTGTCTTAATCTTTAAATCAACTTGACATGCTGCAACTACCAAACGGTATGTGCTGGAACGGCCATGAATTGCACCAGAACTTGCACTGGTGCTCATTTGGTGTAGGGGACCCTATCGGGTTTTCCCCGAAGAAAGATATATTTCTACTAATTCTATTAAGAAGATCGTGTTGTTAAAGTATCTTCCATGGGGATTGAGAGAACAAGAGAACTGAGGGTTCCCTAAAGCTGTTTCCCTCTATTTCCCCAAATGTATAGAAGGCATGAGGACATGAGCCACTGGCGTTTCGCCACAGTTACCATCCTTTTTTACTTCTTTCGTTGGCTAGAAATACATGGCCTGTATCTACAATGTTGTCTCTTGTGTACATTTCGCTGTTTTTTTTTTTTTTCAATCAGTGGTCTGTAAAGTTTAGTCCCATTGTTATTCCTCTAGGCCAGGGGCGGGGAATATCCGGCACGTGGGTCGTATCAGGCCTGTGAAATAATGATTCCATGACATTTATTCTTTAGGTTGCTTTTCCTCGCACTAGGATAAGGAGTGTACCCTCCCAACTCCACTCCTCTGCCGAAAATACTAGGGACAGCCAAAATGAGTATCCTTATGTGTTAAAGTCGCTTAAAAGTCAACAGGGTCGACTTCATTGCACCAGGTTTTTATCGCTTATGTCTCAGTCTCTTTCCGCAGCGCGGAAAGCGTCCCATAAAGCACGAACTCGGTAGCTCCAGCAACGACCATCGGGATTCTCCGGAAAAAAAACGCACTTGTGAACCGAAGGACGCGGCCAGGAATCGAACCCACAACCTTCGAAGCCGAGTCAGACAGCTTGACTACTTCGCCACGGAGACTCCCAAGCCTTATGTTTGTTAACTTGAGTTGAGTCAAGAACCGATATTACAGCATTCGGTGCATTCCCATGCCTACTGTGTCCTCATCTTCAACTGCCAGCGAACAGCCCCAATACTAATGGTACCACCAGCAATCTAATTATGTGTCCGTCTGGCCTTTCCCCAGAGTCCTGAGCGTCTGTCAGATCCTCTGCTGACTTCCTGCAGTAATATTCTCTCTAGGCCGTGACCATATATCTGCTCTTCTTCACTATACACACGATTCCAGAGGGCTATGACCACGCCTAACTTATCATGCACCATCAGCCAATCAGTCCGCCTGCTCCTTTCCCGCCACACCGACATGTCCTGGGGGAAACATCCAACAGATGCTCTCTGTATTTTACTGTTACATTGAAGCCTGCCACTTTGCGCGAAGCAGGTCTGAATTTTTTTTTTTTTTTTTTCCTCATCATACTTTGTATGTCTGTAATAATTACGTCGTGCGTGCTCTGTTTGTCCTCCAGACAGCGGAACGCCATTGTGCCTACTCCACCTTCGTTCTCAGACTAGATGTAATATCATGTCAGGATCTCCCGCACTAAACCCGTTCATCCAATCTTCGCCACAAACCCCCAGGCGCTTCTTTACCTCTTAGCACAGCGCCATCCGTGTAGTTGATGATTACATCACCTGGTCGAGAATTGGAACAGGCTGAGCCATATGGGATAAAACCGGATGCAATTTAGTCCATTATCTTGCCCATTGCCTTATAAACCCCTTGCTTTAAGTATAAAAACCGGTCCTTACCAGGACCAGCACAAAACAAATCTATCCGACGAACAGAGCGGACCCAATAAAACCAGTAGAAATTAGGACCAACAATCCACAAAACCACGGCTCTCAACAAAACCACCGCTGACGAAGCAAGTTAGACGAGGCCGAATTTGGGATTTTGTTTTTTTTTTTTTGGAATTGGAATTGGAATTGGTATAAAAACCTAAACGATTCCTTATCGTACGCTGAGGCTCATTTGACAAATTGTGCTATGCCCTTATCTTCAGACCAATCGGCACTCGTTGGACAACTGTCAATATCAGGCCGATAGTCTGTACTACTCATACAATTTCCTGGTACCTCTATTATTGTATTGGGTTAACATGGAAGCCCAATTCTCTGGCATCTCTTCTCCAAGAGGCAATTGAACACACATTCACGAGGCCGGTAGGTACGCATGCCAGCCATTGCGCTACCGCTGCTCCCGTGATAGTCGTATTGTTTAAATTTTGTGTTGGTTGTTTTCCCCTATCTTGTTTGTCCAGCGTTGTGTAAAATAGCAAATCTTTGATCAGATGTTGAAACCACCAGCAACTCCCCATCTTGCAATTAACCTAAATAATTACCTTTGGAAATAGATTTGGCTTCACTGCTAACCAGTAATAATAACATGTTTCATACCATTTATTCAGAAGTCGCGGGTTGTGAGCATTCGCTGGAACTTTTCTCCAGGACACTCTGGTGTGGCTGGAAATGAATAAGCAGACAGATTGGCTGATGCCGCATCATTGAGGGGTGATTTGATGCATGATAAGGCAGAAGTGACGAAGGCCCTCTGGGAGTGTGTGAATAATGTAGAAGAACAGATAGGCTATCTTGGTCTAGAGAGAATGCAGCAGCAAGGGGTGGTCAGAGGATCTGGTAGACAGACTTCACTCAGTGGTAAAGCAAGACGGACATACAATTAGATTGTAATGGGCACCATTAGTATTGTAACTCTACGATGGATGTTGAAGATGAAGACTGAGCGCTTATTGGAATGTCCTGAGTGCAGTGATGTCGGTTCTTAATTCAACTCAACTCATACCATCACGCTAAAAACATGAACTCCTCTTTCATGGATTAGCATTACGTTTTCAAATTACGTCCTTGAGTCAGCATGACGTCATTACTAGAATTTATTTTCTGGGAGCGATATAAGAAAGATACTGCAAATAGAGCAAGGGTTTAGAATCTAGAATAGCTCGTTAGCGGAACAGAGAAATGTAAGTTCAGATAGTTACAACGACGAGCAGTGTTGAGATGCTTTAAATAATGTGTCATAGATTGTTAACATCAGCTGTTGGAGCGTTGGTAAGATGTGCAGTTGCCAAAGGGAATTGTTTAGTGTTGAGTTCAGCTGAGTAGAGTTGAGTCAAGAACCGACAACACAGCGTCGGGAAATCCCCATAAGTGTTCCGTCCTCATATTCAAAGACCAGTGAAGAGTCCCAGTACTAATCGTATCAGAATGATTTTGATGAAAACTTTATGTATTTTATTCTATCGTTATTGATTTTTATCCATTAAATACATTTCGGAAACCGTTTTTGAGATCATCCTCTTCCTGTTATCTTCCAATGAGGCATATACACCTCAATCAATTAACACCAGGCCATTTTTAGAAGTATCTATGATCAGTTTGATTTTACAGTGCTGATTTTACCCACGCAGATTTTACAGCTTGACTCGACTTGATTCAAAAACAAAAATTCCAAATTCAGTTTCGTTCAACCTGCTTCTTCAGCCTTGGTTAGAGTTGAGATCCGTGGTTTTTGTGGGTTTAACCCTGTTTTTGTCTGTGCGCTCTTACGAGTGAGCCCTGTCTCGGACTGGTTATATAAGCGTTTGTGTCTATGACGTCAGCTGGGGAGTTGGTTGGCTAGTTGTCCTTTGCACTGGTCTCCTCTGGTGGTTTATTATTTGGTTAGTCAAGGCGCCTGGCTCGTCTGGCTTGACTGGTTGCAGTCCTTATAGGGACTTTTTATTTGGTCTTTTTGCCTAATTTTTTTTTAGTATTGCCTGTAGAAGCTTTTCGATGTTTTCATTTTCCTCCTTGCGCCTTTTTTTTTCACTTTAGAGTTTGAGTTTCTGCTGCCTTTCGATTTCCTCCTCTGTGGTCGACCATGGGACGATCTCTCCGTCATCTATATAGTACTCGAGGTCGGACTCACAGTCATAGTATACATCTATCGGTTTCCTCCTGAATTTCTTGGGCTTCTTCTTTTCTTTTTTCTTCTCAGCGCTTTCTGAATTCCTTGCGCCTGAGTTCCTTTTTAATTTCCGCTCCCTTGCCGATTCTTGGCACTCCTCCAAGGTAGGTGCCCGGGGCCACTCCATGCCGTCGTCAGGGTACTCATCTCGGTTTTCTTCAGATGTCTGGCGGGATATTGATTTCCCATTGAATGTCTCGGGTGTCGTGGTTGGGCTGCTGGCTTTGTCTTGCGGTTTCGGTCTTTTCTTGGATTTCATCTTGCGGCTTCACAGTGGTCTCTTGCATGGCTTCTGTTGGTTTGTTTTGGACTAATTCCTTTTCAGCTTTTAGCAGTTCTCTCTCTCTCTCTCTCTCTCTCTCTCTCTCTCTCTCTCTCTCTCTCTCTCTCTCTCTCTCTCTCTCTCTCTCTCTCTCTCTCTCTGATTTGATGGTCCGTAGTATTTCTTCGTTTTCCTTCTTCATCTCGGCCATATATTCCACTTCTTGTTTGATGTTTTGCTGGATCTCCTTTATTTCCACCAGCAGTTTTTCGTTGTCGCTTGTCGGAGTCGTCAGCAGTGCATTCACTTGCTTCTTCAGCTCGTCTATCTGGTTTTGCAGTTGATCTCTTTCAGTTTGTGCTATACACGTGGCTGTCTCGAACCTCCGCATTACTTCCTTGTATGGTTTCTTTGTGGTAATGGCGATCTTTAGGACGTCTCTGTGTTTTTGGAGGTACGGACACCCCAAGTATCTGGCTCCATGCTTGCACAGGCAGTTGGCGCACTTTCTTGTGTTGTTGGGTGCTCGGAAGTCCGTGTCCAATTTGGCCAGCGGACACTCCTTGAAGGCGTGGTGATCAGCGCAGTATCGGCAGATCTCTGTCTTACTGCGACATGTTGCTCTGCTGTGGCCGGCCCTCTGGCATCTTGAACATTGAGTGATTCTTGGAATGAATCCTTCAGGCTGTTGTACTTTCTTGTTTATCGATACCTGGCGTGGTATCTCTCTGCCCTCAGTCGTCACCACCGCCAGCGTAGTAGAGATCTTGGAGTGCGTCAGGATCCGCTCTGCCCTCAAGATTCGGATGTGGAGATCCTCTTCTTGTAGCTTCTTTAGGATCTGTTCATCTGTCAGCTCCACTTGAATACGTTTGACAACCCATCTGACTGTCTGTGGGTCGGTGTTTCCGCCTCTGGTGTCTTTCTCCTCTCTCTGCTTCTCAGCTGTCTTGACACTTGTCTGTGGTGGGTTGTCGTCGATCTTCCTCGTGGTAGCTTCCATTGAGTTTCCAGTGACTGTAGTTTCAGGTTCTTGGTTGCAGCTCGCAGGCAGGTTCTCTCCGCTCGTCTTCTTTAGGGTTTTGGCGGCTCCCACGCTGCACATCTTGTGAGTCTGGTGTTTCTTGTTGTTGGTCTTGCCACGTGACATTTTCCTCCCCCGTATCAGGTTTCTTGAACTGTTCAGGTAATTTGTTCTTGATAGCGCTCATGGTGATTTTACAGCTACAGTTGTCTATGGGACGGAGTAGCCAGTATCACGCCAACCCTCCTTGGTGGCCTCCTACTACATGCATCGTAGGTGATACTAGTACTACTTTGTGCTTTACTAGTGGATCCCGCTAACACACGGGCGGCAGCAGCGTGATCTGCATAAGGCGTCCTTTCGAAAGCTCAAAGTTACACTCCACAAGCGCTGGAGAAATCCGTATAAACTTCAGAGCAGATTCATATGTCCTTCCCACGGTAGTACGGACTCTTACAGTAGAATTAACCCAGAAAACCACTGTCTGCTCGGTCTGAAAGTAAATGCCCCTAGTTATTGTATGCTCCAAACATCCCCTACGAAATAACGGAAAACATTAGAAGACTGTCCACAACATAACTATTGCCGCAGTGGAGACTAGCCCAGTGTGGTGTCTTTAGAAATGCAAACACATATGAGCTAGAAATAGCTGTAGGAATGCTCATGAGAAAAGTCTTATCCATCCACAAGCTATAAGAAGCAAACACACTCCTAAAGATTGGAAGAGGAAAACAACAAAAACTACATATCATTTCAAGACATCGTTACTGAGCTGGGTCGAGATGCGCAGACCAGAATCGTCAGTCTTCTTCTTCTTCTTCTTCGTTCATCCGGATTTTTTTTTCCGGATGTGATTGCGTTGTGCCTGTTTACAGCAGAGCTGCGTTCTTGCGCCGTTAGGCCGACACATCCGACTTCTGCGGGCATTTGTTGACCGGGTTAACCTTCCCGGGGAATCGTCAGTCTCAAAACAAGACACTGCATACTACTTGTAAGAGCACACCCCCACCGAATGGGTCTCACCGACTCCTCTGTTTCTTCTTACCTTTAACCCCCAGCCATCACCATGGTGGTGCATGGCCCCTCAACCAACTCACGCCAATATATCCTATCTGTTGCTACCGCTTGCAGTTCCGACAATGTTCTTCCCATGCTAGTTATCTCTGTCTTTAATTATCTTCTTCACGTTCTCTTATGTCTACCACTACTTCGCCCTGTGGGTTCCAGGCCCGGAAGTGTCAGGTTATATTATCATCAAGTTTTCTCAACGTTTGTCATATCCAGTTCTTGCCTCTTTTCCTCAGTTTCTTTTCATTGACTATAATTTGTTTAGTTCTCCCCATGAGCTCTACATTTGTGGTGCTGTCATACTACGAGGGTAAGTTAATAAGTAAGTCACAAATGGCTGTAAAAAAATAACTAAAGATGATAACAACATGAAACCAGTTTATTTTTATACATACATTGTCCCTTTATTTCTCAACATAATTTCCACCAACATTGATGCACTTATCCCATCGTTTTATCAGTCCTCCCACACCGGCTGCGTGCTCTATTTTCATTTACCTGCCATCCCACAGAACTTGTGACTTACTTATTGACTCGCCCGTGTAACTTTTTTCTACCCAGCTGTGCACCGCTTTACGGGAAATCGTCCACTGAAAACCCATCTTGGCGGGAGACATTTCGCGAGTGACGCCGAAGTTGAATGTGAAGTGAAAACGTGATTTAGGAAACAGAGCACTCAGTTCTAAGACGATGGGATAAGTGCATCAATGTTGGTGGAAATTATGTTGAGAAATGAAGGGACAATGTATGTATAAAAATAAACTGGTTTCAAGCTTGTTATCATAGTTAGTTATTTTTCTACAGCCATTTGTGACTTACTCATTAACTTACCCTAGTATAATATTCACACTATTCTACTGAAGGCAGCAATTAATAAAGGTTTGTAATTTATGAATAATTATTTTACTGGTTCTCCCGTGTTTCTGATCCATATAGTAAAAAGGGGTTACAACTTCATTGCACCGGGTTTTATCCCATCCAGCTCAGTCTCTCTCCACGGATGGGCTAACCATCTGCTATCACAATCGTGGCACAGAACACTAATTTCGTGGCTCTGGCCACGACCCTCAGGGGTCTCAGAAAACAGCCACTGGTCAACCGAATGACGGGCTCCCGAAATGAACTCACAATCTTGTGAGCGCGAGGCAGGCGACTCGATCACTTTCACCCTTGACACCCCATGCACATAGCTGTACTGAGTTAACACTGCAGTTGATGATTCTGTTTGGTGCTAAGTTTAATTTCTTTTGACTTCCACAATATTTTTAAATCTTTATTTTTATTTTTCATTTCTTGTTTCCCCTTTTTCCTTCTCTTTTTCTTAAGGGTTTCCAGCGTTATCCATGTTTTGTTTTCTTTCCTTTTCTCCGAGAACTTCCACCCATGAGTATCGTTTGTGTGGTACAACATTTCAGACATTGACATATTGATTCATAAAGATAAGAAGACATGCAGGGTGTATATTTAATGACTGTGCAGTTTTTGATAATAATGCCGTTCCAAGTTTGTATTTACCTATTATGTTGCATTGTGTTGCATGAACTCCACAGTAGGTCAATACAAAATTTGGAACGGCAATATTTTCAAACACTGCAGTCATTAAACCTACACCCTATAGAAAACACGCCCAGTAGCTGGAACTTGCTGTGTTAGGTAAGGCCATCAGCACTGTGTAGGCCTGCATGTCAGGAGGAATAGATGGCCAGTATTGTCCTATGTTAGCGGACGACGAGCTACGCGTCGGACCCTCGTCCGAAGGCGTTCGTAACATTGTCAGAGTTAACATTCATTCATTATTCATTCATTCATTCATTCATTCATTCAGCAGCATGTCCTTTGCAGAACCTCGATCCCATAATAACCTTCCGGAAAACCTCTCGGTATTGATTCACTTTGCAAATAAAAATTGCATTCATTACCTCTAGTCTGTGTTTTGGAATAATTTCACCATAATCAATGTTATCCAAACCTATCACGGTATTTAAGTCACTCATAAAGAATTGTCATATTTTAATTTCCTTGACTGCCTATGATTTTGGTATTTCTGGTAACATTTCTCATTAACTGACTAATTGTTATAATGTGATGGTACGTAACAGTGGGTCACGTTCTTGTTGGTGTTGTAAATAGTGTAGTATATTATTCTAGAACTCATTGCTTGCCACTCTTGTCAATGCGTTCTTTGTCTCTTTAGCTAATATTAGGGCCATTCATTACAGCAAGGAGTCGGGGGAGGGATTTTATTCCTTGTGGCCTGGAAACTAAACTAGTTCACCTGTGCTAAGAAACTTGTTGCCTGATCCGTTCTACAAGGTTCCGCATAATTTCAAAATGCTAATTCTATATTGCATTTCTTCTACCGCCTGTGCTGTCTTTCCTAATTCATAGATAGTTTTCTCTCTCTCTCTCTCTCTCTCTCTCTCTCTCTCTCCTCTCTCCCTCTCTCTCTCTCGGATGAGGATGAGGAGGAGGTGGTGGTGGTGGTGATGGTGGTGGTAGTCGTGGTGGTGGTGGTGGTGGTGGTGGTGGTGGTGGTAGGAGTGATGGTGAGGAGGAGGGAGGGGAAGAGAAGAGGAGGGGGAGGAGGGGAAAGAAGAAGAGAGAGGAGAGGAAAGAAAGAGAGAAGAAGAAGAAGAAGAAGAAGAAGAAGAAGAAGAAGAAGAAGAAGAAGAAGAAGAAGAAGAAGAAGAACAACAACAACAACAACAACAACAACAACAACAACAAGAAGTCAGATCGCTGTTTGAGAATCTCCTGCCGTTATCTTCCCACTTATATAGTTATCTACTATTATCCATCTGCCTCCGACTTGTCCTTCCACATAACACATTTTTAAGACACTCCACTCTGTGATTGCAACACCTTATTAATGTGCACATTTCCATGCATTCTCACGCCGGTTTGTTTATTTGGGAAGTGTTACGTGTAAATAGGCAACTTTCAATTCTCCATTAGTGGAACTCTGGCATATGCGGTCTGGCTCTCTTCGATTTGGGCATGTTTTGTAGATTCCACTATATATCACTAGTTGTCAATTTTACTTATTTCCGCTCTCCATTGCTATAGCTTGTTTTCAGACTACACCATTCTTTATTCTTGTCTGTTTTATTTTTGCGGTGTAGTTCTCGTCTACTGTTAAATCTTTGTTTATTCACCTGGTTCATTCCTTTTTGGTCGTTTTTACATTTTAAAGAAAAAAAGTTCGTTCTTTCTGTCTGTCTTTGTTGTTGTTATAAATGGCATGGAATAATGCTTTGAAAGTCGTGGTTCTTGATTTCATTTACATAAAAACCGAGAGGAGAAAAATGATGAATGAATGAATGAATGAATGAATTGAATGAATGAATGAATGAATGAAACGAATAAATGAATGAATGAATGAATGAATGAAACGAATAAAGAAGAAGAAGAAGAAGAAGAAGAAGAAGAAGAAGAAGAAGAAGAAGAAGAAGAAGAAGAAGAAGAAGAAGAAGAAGAAGAAGAAGAAGAAGAAGAAGAAGAAGAAGAAGAACAACAACAACAACAACAACAACAACAACAACAACAACACTAAGGAGAAGAACAAGAACAAAAAGAACTAGAAGCACAAGAACTAGAAGAACAAGAACAAGAATAACAAGAAGAACAAGAATAACAAGGAGGATGAAACAGGAAGAAGAACACAGAGACGAAGAAGGAGATTGTAGGGGGTGTTAGTGTAGAAGCAAGAGCAGGAACTGAAGGGACGGGAGGAAGAGGAATGAGATGAGGAGTAGATGGTGGCGTAGAAGTATGAGGAGGTTTGGTTGAGGAGAAGAACGTCGGAGAGGTAGCAACTACCAAGAAAGAGAAAGAGACAGACAGACAGACAGACAGACAGACAGACAGACAGACAGACAGACAGACAGACAGACAGACAGACAGACGAGGACAGACAGACAGAAGACAGAGAGAGAGGAGAGAGAGAGAGAGAGAGAGAGAGAGAGAGAGAGAGAGAGAGAGAGAGAGAGAGAGAGAGAGAGAGAGAGATCCTTGTATTGTAAACAGCAACTTAAACACATTGAATAAATTTGAAAATGCGAACAGTGTAAGGCGGTGTCAACATTAGAAAGGCGCGCAGAAACTACCCAGGCTTTTATAAGACATCTGTTATTCTGGAGACGGTCTCTATAAATACCTGTCGCCTCTGCTTCTTGCATCCAGTAATCTCTTCAGATTCTGGTGCATGTTGACTGTGATCTTTCTCCGCGGGTCACGGTCAACACTACAGACCCTCTGAAATAAATGGTGAACATGCGAGTTGTGTGGGCGCCGCGGTTGCGCAGTTGCTTGCAATCTTGCCTGCCGATCCAGTGCATCGTCTGTTCGAATCCTTGTGGAAAAGGAGTTTATAAAATACAATTATCTTGATATCCGAGGTCGACGCAGTGTAAACTGTGTACAAGGATACATGATGTCAATGATAGTTCTCACATGGGTACCAGAAAATATCAAGGGAAGTCAAAACGACCGGTGTGGTATGGATCACATAATCCATCGTGGACCGATGTGTCTACAAAAATATCTACTCCATTGTAATCATATACGCTGATCGTTTGAAAGACGTGGCCAGCCCACAACAAGGATATCTTCTACTTCTTCTTCTTCAGCGTTCCGAGCCATTGAGGTTCTTTGCTGCAGATACAATCCGTCTCCATTCGTCTCTCTGGTTGACCTTCTCTTGCCAGTCGTTGATTCCAAGTGCTTGTAGGTCTGTACATGTATTATCTCTCCACCGTCTTCTTGGTCTACCTCGGGGTCTACGGTCATTTATTTCCTGAGTGTAAGAGAGTTTTGTTTCCCTATTTTCTTCCATTCTTTCTATATGCCCCAACCATTGTAGTCTATTAGCCTTCATGATACCAGTGATTAGCGGGGACTTAAATAGATCATAAATGTCTTTGTTACTTGTGTTACAACAAGGATATATATGAGTAAATTTTATATTTATATTATCATGTAGTATTTTTTATGTAGTTGTGTCGGTTTGTGTTTATTTATTCTATGCTGACTAAGGTTTTACCCGCAATTTCCAGTTTTTTACTTGTAATCGTGTTCTAGTAAAACTGACTATCAACGTTTTTTTTCTCTTGGGGGTGGGGGGGGGGGGGGGATTCATTCACTATAAAATATGGAGCTGGCACAATATACCCACTACCTTAAGGGGTGTAAATGAGGCCTTTGCTGTCTTGTGTACCTTGTACCCAGTAGGGGTACAATACTATGGCGAAGGAGTCGCTGACGCAGTTGGTTTTTTGCGCTTGCTCGCAAAAATACTATAAATACACACTATTTATAGTAGTGATGGACTGAATTCTGTTTGTGGATTAGCTTTGCCTAATAACAGTGTCCCTCGCCTTTAAGTGAACCCACTTCGACTTCAGTGGTACTTGTAATTTACGTCCCACAGTCAAGGACGACAGGTTAAAATTTTAGTCCAGCTGTCCGGTGTAAGGGTTGAATCGCTTACCTCGGCATCAGCACGACGAATGTTTAAGAACACGCGTTCTTACCCATTCGGCCATGCGGGCCTGCATGCAGTTCGTAATTTCGCACACCGCATTTGAAACACATCTGTGAGTGATTTGGCTGCAGACTGTCTTGTGTTAGTTTTCATTGGTATTAGCCCCGTTCGTTCCGTTGGTTTTCACTGGTATGAGTGCCGGTCGTTCAGAAAGCTATGGCGAACTACTGAACATAAACTTGCCAAGAAATCACAAACAGCCAAAAATTACCGTAGTTGACTGTAACGTCCTGTAAAAGATATACAGCTTACCCAATAGGCCTAAAGACATGTGAAATTGTCCTTTCCTTTTCACTTGTTTGCTTACTGGTGAGAACTGAATCATAATCATTGTCTATGCAAGTAAAGCCCTAAACTATTATGCTGCCACGGCTTCTATGATGTTGTATAAATTAAATTAGTGCAACTGAGGTAAAGTTATGGAAATGTAAACATTATGTCGGTCCATGGTATTCTTTGCATTTTCCTCAGAAACCACCTTTCCACAGTCATCAGATGTTTTTCAGCTCGTCTGCTCATTTTTGCCGCTTCACATCCATACACAAGAACAGGTTCTATGTAACACTTCAGCACTAATTTTCTCGTTGCAAATAACATCTTTTTATTGGTCAGTATGTTTTTCATCTTGCAAAAGTCTGCCTTCGCATGGGGATTCTTGTCCTAATCCCTTCAAGACACCTCCCATCAGATGTTATGACTGTTCCGAGACAATTGTATCGATTCACTTGCTTAAGCATATTCCCATCTACTTGGATGTTCAATCAATCAATCATGTGCCATGCCGGAAAGCGTGGATGGTCATGACTCGCCATTTCACTCGATCACCAGAGTATTTTCCTCTCGGTCTTCCTTTTGGTCTGTTCCCTTCGGTCTTGCCAGTAGTCACTAAGTTCTCCAATCTATTGGATATTACATTGTGGTATTTCATTCTTCTAATTGTTTATTACATTGTGGTATTTCATTCTTCTATTTGTATATTACATTGTGGTATTTACTTCTTCTACTTGTATATTACATTGTGGTATTTACTTCTTATATTTGTATATTACATTGTGGTATTTACTTCTTCTACTTGTATATTACATTGTGGTATTTACTTCTTCTACTTGTATATTACATTGTGGTATTTACTTCTTATATTTGTATATTACATTGTGGTATTTACTTCTTATATGTGTATATTACATTGTGGTATTTACTTCTTCTATGTGTATATTACATTGTGGTATTTACTTCTTATATGTGTATATTACATTGTGGTATTTACTTCTTATATGTGTATATTACATTGTGGTATTTACTTCTTATATGTGTATATTACATTGTGGTATTTACTTCTTCTATGTGTATATTACATTGTGGTATTTACTTCTTCTATTTGTATATTACATTGTGGTATTTACTTCTTATATGTGTATATTACATTGTGGTATTTACTTCTTATATGTGTATATTACATTGTGGTATTTACTTCTTCTATGTGTATATTACATTGTGGTATTTACTTCTTCTATGTGTATATTACATTGTGGTATTTACTTCTTATATGTGTATATTACATTGTGGTATTTACTTCTTATATGTGTATATTACATTGTGGTATTTACTTCTTATATGTGTATATTACATTGTGGTATTTACTTCTTCTATGTGTATATTACATTGTGGTATTTACTTCTTCTACTTGTATATTACATTGTGGTATTTACTTCTTCTACTTGTATATTACATTGTGGTATTTACTTCTTCTACTTGTATATTACATTGTGGTATTTACTTCTTATATTTGTATATTACATTGTGGTATTTACTTCTTATATGTGTATATTACATTGTGGTATTTACTTCTTCTACTTGTATATTACATTGTGGTATTTACTTCTTATATGTGTATATTACATTGTGGTATTTACTTCTTCTACTTGTATATTACATTGTGGTATTTACTTCTTATATGTGTATATTACATTGTGGTATTTACTTCTTATATGTGTATATTACATTGTGGTATTTACTTCTTCTACTTGTATATTACATTGTGGTATTTACTTCTTATATGTGTATATTACATTGTGGTATTTACTTCTTCTACTTGTATATTACATTGTGGTATTTACTTCTTATATGTGTATATTACATTGTGGTATTTACTTCTTCTACTTGTAGTATTACATTGTGGTATTTACTTCTTCTACTGTGTATATTACATTGTGGTATTTCATTCTCTACTTGTATATTACATTGTGGTATTTACTTCTTCTACTTGTATATTACATTGTGGTAGTTACTTCTTCGAGTGTGTATAAAACATTGTGGTATTGACTTCTTCTAGCTGTGGTATATACAATTGGTGGTATTTCATTCTTCTATTGTATATTACATTGTGGTATTTACTTCTTCTACTGTGTATAGTTACATTGTGGTATTTACTTCGTCTATGTGTATATTACATTGTGGTATTTACTTCTTCTATATGTGTATATTACATTGTGGTATTTACTTCTTCTATGTTGTATATTACATTGTGGTATTTACTTCTTCTATGTGTATAATTACATTGTGGTATTTACTTCTTATATGTGTATATTACATTGTGGTTATTTACTTCTTATATGTGTCTATTACATTGTGGTAAGAATTACTTCTTATATTTGTAGATTAATTGTGGTATTCATTCTTCTATGTGTATATTACATTGTGGTATTTACTTCTTCTATGTGTATATTACATTGTGGTATTTCATTCTTCTATTGTGTATAGTTACATTGGTGGTATTTACTTCTTCTTCTACTTGTATATTACATTGTGGTATTTACTTCTTCTACTTGTATATTACATTGTGGTATTTACTTCTTCTACTTGTATATTACATTGTGGTATTTACTTCTTATATTTGTATATTACATTGTGGTATTTACTTCTTCTACTTGTATATTACATTGTGGTATTTACTTCTTCTACTTGTATATTACATTGTGGTATTTACTTCTTCTACTTGTATATTACATTGTGGTATTTACTTCTTCTACTTGTATATTACATTGTGGTATTTACTTCTTATATTGTATATTACATTGTGGTATTTACTTCTTCTACTTGTATATTACATTGTGGTATTTACTTCTTCTACTTGTATATTACATTGTGGTATTTACTTCTTATATTTGTATATTACATTGTGGTATTTACTTCTTCTACTTGTATATTACATTGTGGTATTTACTTCTTCTACTTGTATATTACATTGTGGTATTTACTTCTTCTACTTGTATATTACATTGTGGTATTTACTTCTTCTACTTGTATATTACATTGTGGTATTTACTTCTTATATTTGTATATTACATGTGGTATTTACTTCTTCTACTTGTATATTACATTGTGGTATTTACTTCTTCTACTTGTATATTACATTGTGGTATTTACTTCTTCTACTTGTATATTACATTGTGGTATTTACTTCTTATATTTGTATATTACATTGTGGTATTTACTTCTTCTATGTGTATATTACATTGTGGTATTTACTTCTTATATGTGTATATTACGTAGTGGTATTTACTTCTTCTACTTGTATATTACATTGTGGTATTTACTTCTTATATGTGTATATTACATTGTGGTATTTACTTCTTCTACTTGTATATTACATTGTGGTATTTACTTCTTCTACTTGTATATTACATTGTGGTATTTACTTCTTCTACTTGTATATTACATTGTGGTATTTACTTCTTATATGTGTATATTACATTGTGGTATTTACTTCTTCTATGTGTATATTACATTGTGGTATTTACTTCTTATATGTGTATATTACATTGTGGTATTTACTTCTTCTATGTGTATATTACATTGTGGTATTTACTTCTTCTACTTGTATATTACATTGTGGTATTTACTTCTTATATGTGTATATTACATTGTGGTATTTACTTCTTCTACTTGTATATTACATTGTGGTATTTACTTCTTATATGTGTATATTACATTGTGGTATTTACTTCTTCTACTTGTATATTACATTGTGGTATTTACTTCTTCTACTTGTATATTACATTGTGGTATTTACTTCTTATATTTGTATATTACATTGTGGTATTTACTTCTTATATGTGTATATTACATTGTGGTATTTACTTCTTCTATGTGTATATTACATTGTGGTATTTACTTCTTATATGTGTATATTACATTGTGGTATTTACTTCTTATATGTGTATATTACATTGTGGTATTTACTTCTTCTACTTGTATATTACATTGTGGTATTTACTTCTTCTACTTGTATATTACATTGTGGTATTTACTTCTTCTACTTGTATATTACATTGTGGTATTTACTTCTTCTACTTGTATATTACATTGTGGTATTTACTTCTTATATTTGTATATTACATTGTGGTATTTACTTCTTATATGTGTATATTACATTGTGGTATTACTTCTTCTATGTGTATATTACATTGTGGTATTTACTTCTTATATGTGTATATTACATTGTGGTATTTACTTCTTATATGTGTATATTACATTGTGGTATTTACTTCTTATATGTGTATATTACATTGTGGTATTTACTTCTTATATGTGTATATTACATTGTGGTATTTACTTCTTCTATGTGTATATTACATTGTGGTATTTCATTCTTCTATGTGTATATTACATTGTGGTATTTACTTCTTCTACTTGTATATTACATTGTGGTATTTACTTCTTATATGTGTATATTACATTGTGGTATTCACTTCTTATATGTGTATATTACATTGTGGTATTTCATTCTTCTATTTGTATATTACATTGTGGTATTTACTTCTTCTACTTGTATATTACATTGTGGTATTTACTTCTTCTACTTGTATATTACATTGTGGTATTTACTTCTTCTATGTGTATATTACATTGTGGTATTTACTTCTTATATTTGTATATTACATTGTGGTATTTACTTCTTATATTTGTATATTACATTGTGGTATTTACTTCTTATATGTGTATATTACATTGTGGTATTTACTTCTTATATGTGTATATTACATTGTGGTATTTACTTCTTATATGTGTATATTACATTGTGGTATTTCATTCTTCTATGTGTATATTACATTGTGGTATTTACTTCTTATATGTGTATATTACATTGTGGTATTTACTTCTTCTATGTGTATATTACATTGTGGTATTTCATTCTTCTATGTGTATATTACATTGTGGTATTTACTTCTTCTATGTGTATATTACATTGTGGTATTTACTTCTTCTATGTGTATATTACATTGTGGTATTTACTTCTTCTACTTGTATATTACATTGTGGTATTTACTTCTTCTACTTGTATATTACATTGTGGTATTTACTTCTTCTATGTGTATATTACATTGTGGTATTTACTTCTTCTATGTGTATATTACATTGTGGTATTTACTTCTTATATGTGTATATTACATTGTGGTATTTACTTCTTCTACTTGTATATTACATTGTGGTATTTACTTCTTCTATGTGTATATTACATTGTGGTATTTACTTCTTATATGTGTATATTACATTGTGGTATTTCATTCTTCTATTGTGTATATTACATTGTGGTATTTACTTCTTCTACTTGTATATTACATTGTGGTATTTACTTCTTCTACTTGTATATTACATTGTGGTATTTACTTCTTATATTTGTATATTAACATTGTGGTATTTACTTCTTCTACTTGTATATTACATTGTGGTATTTACTTCTTCTACTTGTATATTACATTGTGGTATTTACTTCTTCTACTGTGTATATTACATTGTGGTATTTACTTCTTCTACTTGTATATTACATTGTGGTATTTACTTCTTCTACTTGTATATTACATTGTGGTATTTACTTCTTCTACTTGTATATTACATTGTGGTATTTACTTCTTCTACTTGTATATTACATTGTGGTATTTACTTCTTATATTTGTATATTACATTGTGGTATTTACTTCTTCTATGTGTATATTACATTGTGGTATTTACTTCTTATATGTGTATATTACGTAGTGGTATTTACTTCTTCTACTTGTATATTACATTGTGGTATTTACTTCTTATATTTGTATATTACATTGTGGTATTTACTTCTTATATGTGTATATTACATTGTGGTATTTACTTCTTCTGTGTGTATATTACATTGTGGTATTTACTTCTTCTATGTGTATATTACATTGTGGTATTTACTTCTTCTATGTGTATATTACATTGTGGTATTTACTTCTTATATTTGTATATTACATTGTGGTATTTCATTCTTCTACTTGTATATTACATTGTGGTATTTACTTCTTCTACATGGTGGGGTGAACTTGAACTTTGATTTCTCGTTCAGAAAGTAATAACAAACTACAGAAGGTTAACAAAGAACAATAATCGAAGCCACTGTTGCCACAAGACGAGGCAGGGTCCGACCAACTTAAGCGTGGACGCGGACATTAAAGGCACCGGAGGTCGGCATGGCCAAATGTACAAGAGCGCTCGGTCTTACACTTTCGGTTTTCTGATGCCAAGGTAGCGGGTTCAATGCCTAAGCCGTTCAGTTACACTAAAATGTTGACTTCTCGTCCTTTAGTTGGGGACGTAAATTACACTAGTATTAGGGAAACTGGTAATAAGGAAAGCTAATCCACGCGCAAAAATCAGCCCAGTGCACTAGAAGTAACAGCAAGTGTATGGACAACGCTTGAGCTCAAAGCTAGTGACAAGTAAAAACACCTACAGACACCTTAGGGATGAAACGGCGTGGGAACTGGCGACGGATCGAGATTCTTACACTGGGACCGTGCTGCGAGCCACGTCGTGTAAAGCACTGGCTACATAATGTGTATTGTGTATTCAATACATACTGCCAGTTCTGAACATAGAGCCGCGCTGGCATAGGGTTTGTGCTGGTCTGCTACGACAGCTGTCCGGGTTCAATCCTCAGCGACGGTGGGAATATTTTCTTGACCAGCACGGCTCATAAAAATGGATATCACACAATTGTCCGGATTTTCTGGGAATTGTCTGAGGAAAGGCGATGGGGAAGGGAGTGACCACCACATCTAATATGTCCCACATCTCATATGTCCCTATCTCACATTCCCCCATCTCATATGTCCCCCATCTCACATGTTGTGGCCTAGAATATGTAAGGTCTATCACTTCACTCCTAACACACAACACACAACATCAGTAACTGCTATAGACTACCTTTACCACACATGCAGTGATGTAGCTGGAGTCAAAGGAGCGCCCTCTCCCCGCCCCCTCTTCCCACCCCCATGTGCGATATTTATTGAAAGATCACTTATGACATAAACTATAACAGTAATCCTGGGCGACGTTTTATGTGTGCCATGGCTGGCTGCTTAGAAAGCTCGATCCCTCTAAAGTTAGAACCTCGCTACGCCACTGCTTACACCAGGTGGATAAACTCATGATCAGAACAGAAGTACGGAGATTTGTTGCCACGAAAACAGATTATGTTAACAGGCAATTGGTGATGAATAATTTTATTACTGTGGGTTTGCCAATACTACAGATGCTACTTTCTTAACTTGGCAACGTCAGGCTACCATACAGTAGATACTATCTCACTGTGGAGTACCCGGAAACGAGAGAGTTGTTCGACTAGTTAAGTAAGGAGAAAATAGAGGAACAACTTGATGTACACGTAACATACCATCAAAAGAAAAGAATGATCAAATCCGTTAGAAAGCCATCAACACCAGCTCAAGACGACTACCACATTATGGACAGGTCAAAACAAATAATTATTCAGTGCCTGGACACAGGGCACAATGACAATAGATTACACAACCACGTGTATATACAATTCAAGATTGACAAATCAGCCATGTGCACATGTGAATTGGCGTCGCAGACAGCAGATCACATACTCCTAGACTGCCCAAAATACAACATATCTAGATCAACTTTAATGGCAAACTACTAAGCGTAATCTTGCCAAGAAATCAATATTCAGCTGAAAGATGCTGATGTTGACAGCGATGCCCTATAAAGGATATGCGAAAGAAAAAAAGATCAACGATATGGTCTAGAACTGTAGAGAAATAACAGTGGAAGATAACTAACTATGGACTACTGAGTGAAATAACAAGGATAGCTAAATTCATAAAAGAGATAGCATTGCAGATGTTGACAAATTTCAAGCGAACGAAAGGAGATATGGTAAGAGTATATGTGCATATAAGCCAAGCACATAGAACTAACGAATGAATGAACGAACACATTTTATTTTCAAAGGCTTAAGAATTGGGCGTCCTGGCCTGTCTAACATTCTGCCCTTCTGTCACTCTCTTTCATACATTATTTCATCCAAACATCACTTGAGGCTAACCGAGAACAACAACAACAACAACATAAAAGATATGCATTACAAAGGCATGGAAGGCCAGCTATCCCATGGAAACTAACATAGGAAAGCGAAGTCGCCGCTCTAGAAGGGAAGCATCTGATGTTCCGAAAGGAATATTTTCTCTAGAGGAAGAAAACTGGCTTGACAAAACGTGGACAACTATGCAAAAAATCTCGCAGCTAGGTGGAAACATTATCTACCTGTGGGAAGCGCCTTATATGTAACGCGCATCTCGCACGTGCGCTCACCGGGAAACACCGGCGACCACGAGAAACGCGTGCCATATATAGACTGGACCTAAACCAATGGAAGAGAAGATGCGGGCGGCTGGTTGCCTAGCTACTTGTGGCGCAGCTAGAATGTGAGTGCATCAGCGTACCTGAGCGTACACAAAACATATCTCAACCGTAAGTCGGGGTGAAGAGATAGATTTCTGAAAGTTGGTGTTGCGGTAGGGCTTTGGCAATTTAAGTTACCGCGTGTGGGTTTTGACATAGCTCCAGTTACTGTTGGGGAGCCGCGGTAGTGCAGTGGTTAGTATGCTGGAGTACAGGCCCGATGGCCATGAATTCGAATACCCGTTGAGATAAATGTTATAAAAACTGAGAGGTCGACAAAGGCTTGAAAGTATATCTGGAAATGTACTAGAAAGTTAAAAGGGTGGACGTGACATTAATCACATTACCTCTTGAGAACCGATTGGTATGTTGTGGCTAACACCATATACCCGGGGGGGGGGGGGGGTAGCTTAGCGACTAGGCGCTCGCCTGCCGGGCCTGGTGGTCATGAGTTACAATCCGCATTGAAGCGAGCTTTTTATAAAATTGACCTGGGTGCCCAAGTGGACCAAGCCTAAACTGGACACTAGGAACTGGCCTGGGAAGTGAAGGTGACCGGTGTGATAATGATTACATCAGGTACGTAGAGCTGATGGGTCAATGAACACACGAGTCTAGAGATATGTGCCTATTGCGCCATTAATGCGTGGAGTAGGGGACTTTACTTTACTTTACTTTACTTTACTTTACTTTACTTTACTTTACTTCAGTTTACTTTATCTTTACTTTACTTTACCTTTACTTTACTTTACTTTACCTTTACTTTACTTTACTTTACTTTACTTTACTTTATCTTTACTTTACTTTACTTTATCTTTACTTTATCTTTACTTTACCTTTACTTTACTTTACTTTACTTTACTTTACTTTTACTTTTACTTTTACTTTACTTTACTTTACTTTACTTTACTTTACTTTACTTTACTTTACTTTATACTTTACTTTACTTTACTTTACTTACAATTTTTGTTAACTTTGTGTAAAACTATAAGCAGTTTCCACAAATAGTATTTTTATGCATTATAACATTGATTTCTCATAGCATAGTCACAGGACCAGTTTAAACTAGTGATAATAGCCCACATCGGTCTAATCAATACCCAGAACAACTAATTTTATCACAAGCGTTAACGGCGGCTCCCTGGCGATGACGTTCTCTGGACGCGATTTGTAATGCCGCTTACTCGCGTTCGAAGCACGGCGGCAACCGATTTGGCAGCAGACCGTGTCAGCGCTGGTTTTTAACGTGCTGGGATAAGGGACAGTCGTTCAGAAAGCAATGGCAAACTACTGAGCGTAAAAAAACTTGCCAGGACATCAACAACGGCAGTAAAATGATGGTGTTGACTGCAACGCCCTGTAGACGATATGAAACTTTAAAAAAAAAACAACAACAACAACAAAAACAGCGTACTGTCGCATGTAACTGGAGAGAAGTCTGACAAAACGTAAAGTTCTAAGGGTGGCAATTATCCAAGTAAAAACTGACAAATGACTACCTGTTGAAAACAATCTGGAAGCACCATGTTGTGAATGGTGTTGTGACCTAGCCGTTTGCTTGTGGGATGCACCATTAAAAGCTCCCTTTATTTAAGACAGGAAGGTAGATTTTCTGAATGTGTGCAGATGTAGTACTGGCAAATAGTAGTAGTAGTAGTAGTAGTAGTAGTAGTAGTAGTAGTAGTAGTAGTAGTAGTAGTAGTAGTAGTAGTAGTAGCAGTAGCAGCAGCAGCAGCAGCAGTAGTAGTAGTAGTAGTAGTAGTAGTAGTAGTAGTAGTAGTAGTAGTAGTAGTAGTAGTAGTAGTAGTAGTAGTAGTAAAAGTAGTAGTAGTAGTAGTTAGTACTAGTAGTAGTAGTAGTAGTAGTAGTAGTAGTAGTAGTAGTAGTAGTAGTAGTTGTTGTTGTTGTTGTTGTTGATGCAGAGTACTCTCTCCTTTCTCCTCATCCTCTACCCAACCCCCACCCTCTACCCCAGCATATACTCCTGATAGATACAAACTCTCTCACTCCGACGTGTTGTTATACACTGCAACGTTCCAGGCATAGATGCCAGGGCAGGGTGGGCAACACTGCAGCAACTATAAGCACATCCCCAAGAATGATAAAGTACTAGACATGACTGAAGTACAACATATGTTGGACTGAACAGTCACATCAAGAACAATCACATATATCTACATTTACAGAAATGTTGTAGACTTGGCTTCAGGTTTTATTAATTATATACGGTAATCTTATATATATATATATATATATATATATATATATATATATAATATATATATATATATATGATATATATATATATATATATATAGAGAGAGAGAGAGAGGAGAGAGAGAGGGGAGAGAGAGATAGGGAGAGAGAGAGAGATGAGAGAGAGAGAGAGAGAGAGAGGTCGACGTATATAAAACGCTGACGCTTCAACTTCCAGATGGTTGATTGCAAGGTAGGAGGTTCAGCCCCTACACCAGCATTATGTTGGACTTAACCATTGATTTCTCGTTCAAATAGCATTCGCAGACCTCTGAAAGTAAAAATTGTTTAGAACATTAACATAGGTTTGATCGCAGAGCACTGTATAGTACATGCGACATATATATATATATATATATATATATATATATTATATATATATATATATATATATATATATATATATATATATATATATATATATATATATCCTTAGTCATATATGACTGAGCTACCGTATAACAGTAGACGGTACTACCTGCTTTTGTTAGCGCCGAAAGTTGGGCGGCGCTTACCAAACCCGAAACCACACATTGTGCCAACGGCTTCGGACGGAAGAGCGTAATTGGGAGGGTACAAGCCTTACCCTGGTGCGAGGAAATGCAACCTAAAGGCAAAATGTCATGGCAGGGCAGACCAGGCCCTAAGCTTTGGTTGGCGGCTGGTATAGGATCGAAGCTCCGACAGACGGACAGTTAGAGCATTGCTTTGCTGATCCGGCAGCTTCTGTAGCTTGTCTTGTTCCAGATGTAGAGGTGTTACCTTTCCTCTGGAGTGAACTAGGCAGGTCGAGAGAGGGATCATGCTGCATGAGCAACACATGATGTCTATATTTCAGCCCAGGCTTTGTGCTATGGAGAGGCAATAACTCCATCCCTGGTCTTAACCGGTATCGGAATCAAAGCGAGAGGCAACTGTTACGGGTTATAAGTCCTTGTCAATTGGTGTAGACATGGGGCGCCACGCATTGCCTCTGATGGTGGGAGACACCTGCTGGTGTCACTGATCAGCTACCACCCGCCTCAAGCTTGGCAGCCCCCTTCCAATTGGGTGCTGATCCGCCACAGCCTGCCTGCTTCAATGGGTGCTTGTGGCTAGGACAAAATCTGAATCGCAGGCTGTAAAACCAATGCACTAGGTACTAATAAGAAGAAAAATAGAAACCTCAAGCTACGGCTTGTAACCTGGAACGTGAGAGTCATGTGTCCAGGATGTTCCACTGACTTGACCGATATTGACGATGTGAGAAAAACGGCTGTGATTTATGCCGAACTCAATCGTCTTACCATTGATATTGCTGGCCTGCAAGAGACTCGCCTCGCTGAGGAAGGGTGACTCAGGGAAAACAATTACACCTTTTTTTGGAAAGGAAGAGGGCAGGCAGACTAAAGGCAACACGGTGTGGGCTTTGCAGTGAAGAATTCGCTTCTGGGAATGATTGAAATTCCAGCAGGAGGAAATGAAAGACTATTATCCCTGCGCTTGGCAACCTCTTGTGGTTTTGCCACCATTATTACTGCATGTGCACCGACACTCGATTCCTCTGATGATGTGAAGGATTCGTTCTATGAGGAGTTAGACTCCGTGATCAAGGCAGTTCCAAAATCTGACTACATTTATATGCTCGGTGATTTCAATGCTCGTGTGTGTAAGGATTCGAGTTCATGGCCAGTGTGCCTTGGAAAATACAACATCGGTCGTATGAATGAAAATGGGCAAAGGCTGCTGGAGCATTGCACCAGAAATGACCTATGTATTACAAACTCCTTTTTTAAAACAAAAGAGATGCATAATGTCACATGGAAACATCCAAGATCCGGCCATTGGCACCAGCTGGACTTCATCATCACACGGAAACCACATCTGAACCATATATCATTGACTCGAAGTTATCACAGTGCTGACTGTGATACGGATCATTCTTTGGTTGTTGCAAGGGTTAGACTGAGACCAAAGAGAATCTACACAGCTAAACACAAATCTAGCCCCAGGATTAATATTATTAACACTCACGATCCTGAAAAGTGCTTTCAGTTTCAACAGCAACTTGAAGACGCTTTAACTGCTACACCAAACAATTGTACAGAAAATGAAAAGTTGGGTCAACTTAAGGAAACTCTTTATAAATCAGCCGTAGGGGTTTACGGCACTGTGGATCATAAGAGGCAGGACTGGTTTGCGGCAAACAGCGAGACTTATGTGAGTCCATTCAAATCGCAAGTGATACGGGAAACATCAGAAGCATGTATGAAGGAATAAAGAAAGCCTGTGGTCCAATGATCAAAAGAAGTGCACCATTGAAAACCTTGACTGGAGAAATCATAACTGATGAGAAACCGCAGATGGACAGATGGGTAGAGCACTATTTGGAGCTTTACTCAAGTGAGACCAAACTAGCGGATGATGCCCTCAACACCATAGAGGCTCTACCAACTCTTGACCACCTGGACACACTTCCCACCATAACAGAAGTTAAGTGTGCTACAAATGAACTTGCATCTGGCCAGGCTCTAGGTAAGCATGGGATTCCAATAGAGGTTATCATGAGTGGGCAAGACACACTAACTCTACAGATCCACCAGCTAATAGAGTTATGCTGGCGAGAAGGACAAGTTCCACAAGATTTCAAAGATTCAAGCATCATAACACTGTACAAGAACAAGGGCGATCGGAATGACTGCAACAACTATAGGGGTATCTCACATCTGTGTATTGTTGGAAAAGTATTTGCCAGAATTGTTCTGCGCAGACTTCAAGTCTTAGGAGATCAAGTCTACCCCGAATCACAGTGTGGCTTTCGACAGAACCGGTCTACCATTGATATGATATTCTCATTGCGACATATGCAAGAAAAATGCTGTGAACAGAATCAACCACTGTTTATTGCCTTCATCGACCTCACAAAGGCATTTGATTTGGTCAGTCGTGAGGGTCTGTTCAAGGCACTAAAGAAGATTGGCTGCCCACCAACTCTTCTATCCATTGTGGAATCGTTCCACACAGGCATGAAGGGTATAATCAAGTTTGATGGTGCAACTTCTGAAGAGTTTGAAATCAAGAGTGGAGTTAAGCAAGGTTGTGTACTAGCTCCCACCCTCTTTGGAATATACTTTTCACTTCTACTGAAATATGCCTTTCGTGATCAGGATGGTGGTATATACATTCACTCACGCTCAGATGGCGGCCTCTACAATGCTCAGAGATTGAAGGCCAAGACCAAAATTAGGAGGGTACTGATCAGAGAGTTGCTTTTTGCAGATGAATGCTGCAGTTACGACCCACTTCTGAGGAAGAATTGCAATGTCTACTATCTGCATTCTCCAATGCTTGTTCTGAATTTGGTTTAACAATTAGCAAAAAGAAGACACAGATTATGTCACAAGGTGCACATGGGTATCCATCAATCTTTATTGACGACGCCGAACTAGAGATGGTAGACCATTTTACATATCTAGGATCAGTGGTAAATAGAAAATTATCCCTAGATCAGGAAATCAACATCAGGATTGGTAAGGCAGCAACAACAATGAACAGGTTAAGGAAAAGAGTCCGGGAGAACAGGAAGCTTACTGCCAAAACAAAAGTCATTGTCTATAAAGCCTGTGTCCTTAGTACTCTTCTTTATGGCAGTGAAACCTGGACAACTTACTCACACCAAGAGAAACGTTTAAACAGCTTTCATGTGCGGTGTCTGCGAAGAATTCTTGGTATTAAGTGGCAAGACAAAATCACATATACTGAAGTATTGGAAAGATCAGGTTGTGTGACGGTTTATTCCATGCTCAGTCTTCGTAGACTTAGATGGATAGGACATCTTAGGAGGATGGATGATGGTAGAATACCAAAGGACATCTTTTTTGGTAAATTACAGATGGGTAAGAGATGGGTAAGGAGACGAAGCCTTGCTACAAACCTTTGAGAACAAAGTTTTAAGACGCATCTTTGGACCCATTAGGGATACACAAAGTGGAGATTGGAAAAGAAGAAGTAACAAAGACATTTATGATCTGTTTAAGTCCCCGCTAATCACTGGTATCATGAAGGCTAATTGACTACAATGACTGGGGCATATAGAAAGAATGGAAGATAATAGGGAAACAAAACTCACTTACACTCAGGAAATAAATGACCGTAGACCCCGAGGTAGACCAAGAAGACGGTAGAGAGATTATATATATATATATATATATATATATATATATATATATATATATAATATATATATATTATATATATATATATATATATATATATATATATATATATATATATATATACATATATATATATATATATATATATATATATATATATATATATATATATATATATATATATATATATATATATATATATATACAGACCTACAAGCACTTAGAATAAACGACTGGCAAGAGAAGGTCAACCAGAGAGACGAATGGAGACGGATTGTATCTGCAGCAAAGAACCTCAATGGCAGTAGTTATAAATGTGCAATTCGGTTAGGATTTGGAGGAGCCTCCTCAAATGACCTTGACCTCGGCTGATTTTCACTCCTCCTCGGTCATGTAGTTGGGTGGGTATGTAGGGGTGGTATCTAGGTCATATCTAAGGGCGATAGATTCTAAGATTTTATGTTTCTAAGGGCAGATAACTATTGAGTGGGTATATAAAAATTTTAATTAATTACTAAAAAAAAAATAAAATAAAATAAATAAAAATAAAAATAAATAACAACGGGGTGCGGGGGGGGGCGAGAGGGTGGGCGCGTGGGGTGAGGCTAGGCGGTTCGGGTTTAAACACTATCAGGTATATAATAATTTTTATTAAATCATGTATAAACAATACAATGCATATTAAATAAGTAGCGGCATAGTGGGAAAATTCTGGAAGGTAGTACCGGGGAGTTATACGTCGGCAAGTGTGGGAAAATCTCCGGCGGGTGTGACGGTGGTCGGTTCATAACAGACGTGGAGGGGGTGCATACGGAAAAGTCATTAAGTAACGGGTTGTAAAAACGTGGGTGAGTGGTGTGTTAAAATATTTTGAACTGTTAGCGCATTGGTGGTGTACATTAGTACGAATAGAAGGAATAGGTGCGGTGGGGATAGTAGTGGGTATGGGTTAGTGAAATTAGTTGATAAGGGTGGTTATTAGTGCTATGTAGATGTTCATAGCAGCTTATTCACTAACATAACACGTGTTACAAATGAAACCTTGAAAGCTAAAGATCGCTGATTGTAATGGATATAGTGTAGTATCATTCGGTGGTAAGGGGTGGGTACCAGGTATTAGTGGTCAACAGATGGTCAAGTAGTGGTCAAGTGGTGGTCAAGTGAGGAAATTTTAGGGAAAAGTGGTTATAATGATAGGGTGATGCTTAAAGGGTGGTAAATTAGTGGTCAAGTAGTGGTCAAGTAGTGGTCAAGTGGTAGTCAAGTGAGGACATTTTAAGGAAAAGTAGTTGTAATGATATGGTGATGATTAAAGGGTGATAAATTAGTGGTCAAGCAATGATCAAGTGGTGGTCAAGTGAGGAAAATTTTACGGGAAAGTGGTTGTAATGATATAGTGACGATTAAAGGGTGGTAAATTAGTGGTAAAGCAGTGGTCAAGTAGTGGTCAAGTAGTGGTCAAGTAAGGAATATGTAATGATAGGGTGATGCTTAAAGGGTGGTAAATTAGTGGTCAAGTAGTGGTCAAGCAGTGGTCAAGTAGTGATCAAGTGAGGAAATTTTAGGGAAAAGTAGTTGTAATGATATGGTGATGATTAAAGGGTGATTAATTAGTGGTCAAGCAATGGTCAAGTGGTGGTCAAGTGAGGAAAATTTAAGGGAAAGTGGTTGTAATGATATAGTGACGATTAAAGGGTGGTAAATTAGTGGTAAAGCAGTGGTCAAGTAGTGGTCAAGTAAGGAAAATTTTAGGGAAAGTGGTTGTAATGATATAGTGACGATTAAAGGGTGGTAAATTAGTGGTAAAGCAGTGGTCAAGTAGTGGTCAAGTAAGAGACATAGACACAAACCACTGTTAGAAATGAAAAACGTTAAAATTTTAATTAAAATTAATCAATCACAATTCTATTGCACATAATGTAAGCTCGATATAGTCCTATACCTAATCTATACCTATACTTATTCTATATCTGTATATTAAGTGAAGCGGGCAATAAAATTGTGATTGATTAATTTTAATTAAAATTTTAACTTTTTCATTTCTAACAGTGGTTTGTGTCTATGTCTCTTAAGAAAGAGTTTGTTGTGTCTGATGTATAGTTAGGGTTAGGGTTAGAGTTAGAGGTTAGGGTTAGGGTTAAATGATGTATAGTTAGGGTTAGTAAGAAAGAGGTTGTTGTGTTTGATGTATATAATGCTCTATTTTCCTTAGGGTCATTTAGGCGATCATCGTTAGTTACTATGGTTGTCCAAGGAATGCAAGTCATTCGTCTCAGGAACCCAATCTCTGTTGTTTTTTTTCAAGTTCTTCCTAGGGGTGCTGGTCGACGACCGTATTCTTTGTCCAGAATAGCGCCTAGTAGGTTAGGGGGACAGATGATTTATCTCCATTAGGGTGGAAAATCTGTCTAGTCAGCCTAAAATGGGTTGTTCTATAATCAAAGAGAATGTTAATGTTATTGGTTATGAAACGTTGAAAGTCTGTTAGAAGATGTGGTAGAGGGTATTCAAGGGTTCAATAAGGCAGGCGTGGTCTTAAGAAAGGTTGACTTCATAACACCCACTGTTGGTTAAATGTAGACTTGCCGCTATTGCAGTTGTGAAATGACAACGTGTGAAAGAGGTGGACAAAGTAAGAAATGTTATGTTAGCTAGCCTTCGAGAACACCTTTTGTGTTGTTGAAAGTTGGAACAATGGAAGGTTAGTGTAGCAGACATTGTGATATAGAAAGTTGAAGACTTAAGTCTTGAGAAATGGTTCTTTGCTGACGAATACTGAGATGATATCGAAACTATCCCAGGTGGATCACAGACTGCATTGCCATAAATGTTGTTATGTCTGTTTCATTAGACCTCATGCACAATGGAGGCTTGAAGTCTTGGTGATGTGACATGGAAAAGTTTTGAAGCTATCTATAAAAGACTGAGATACGTTGTGTTAGATAGAAATCAAGAGTGTTGAGAGATGAGTGATTAGTCTGTATAAGTGCTTATTTAGCAGATACGTTGGAATGGTAGATTGGAGCTTTCGGTAATGTAAAATCGGGGAAGTGGTGACGTTGATAGTTATGTATTGTGAAATGTCTTTTCAGCTTAAAGTTCAAGGCACGTTTGACATAACTACAGAAGGTACATTTTTTCCCTAATTTTGGTAACACATTTGTCTTAGTTTGGTCGAGTTATTTCTGTATTTGGCCAACAATTTTCCCATTTGGTTAACAAATTTTTTTCTACTTTTTATAAGATTGGATGATATATTTATAAGTTTGGTTTAAACATGCCTTTGCTTGGACAATATTTTTCACCTTTGGTTAATAAAGCTTCCTACTTTTCATAAGTTTGGACCAGATATTTATAAGTTTGACCGATACTTTTTTCTATTTGGCCAACAATTTTATTACTTTGGTTCACGTAATTTTCTTCTTCAGTCGACATGTTTCTTAGTTTGAGCAATATTTACCCCAGTTGGTTAAGACAATTTTCTACCTTTCATAAGTTTGGATGAAATATTTCAGTATTTGACCTACATTTGTCGCATTTGGGTACCAAAGTTTCGTACTTTTCATAAATTTGGAGGAGTTATTTCTTTACTTGATCAATATTTGTTTTGTTCTTTCACATTTGTTTAACAAAGTTTCCTACTTTTTTATAAGTTTCGACGAGATATTTCGTTACTTGGTCAATCTTTTCCTTCTTTTTTATAAGTTTGGTTGCGATATTTCTGTATTTAGCCGACCTTTTTCCCAATTGGCTGACAAATGTTCCTACTTTTTTTTTATAAGTTTAGTTGAAATATTTATAAGTTTGATTGAAATTTGGCCAAAATTTTCACAGTTAATTAACACAGTATCTTACTTTTCGTAGGTTTGAACATTGTATTTCATTACTCGGACAATATTTTCCCCATTTGGCTAACAAATTTTCCTATTTGGCCAAGATATTTTCCATTTGGTTAACATATGTTCCTACTTTTTATAAGTTTGGGTGATATATTTCTCTGTTTGGTCGATACATTTTCATACTTGCTTAACAAAGTTTCGTACCTTTCATAAGTTTGGTGGGGGTATTTCGTTACTTGGTCAATCTTTTTGTTCTAATTTGACTAACAAATTTCCCTACTTTTCATAAGTGTGGACAAGATATATCGTTACGTGGTCAATATTTTTTCTATTTGACTAACAAACTTTCCTACTTGATTGATATTTTTCCCAATAGGTTAACAAATGTTCGTACTTTTTATAAGTTTGGACGAGCTATTTCTGTATTTGACCAATAATTTTACTATTTTGTCTAACATATTTTCTTATTTGACGGTTGAAGTGGTACATAGAAGGTGTACTTTTGTCTGGTTGTGAAGTGTGGCACTGAGCAGGTACACTGAAAAAAACAAACATATATTGGTCTTGGAAATGGCTTTCTAGAGAAAGAGGTAAAGACACTATGGACACATAGAAAGAAAATGAAAGTGTGGATGCCTAATTTTGAAACGTGATAACGTCGCTGGTTATGACGGCGGACACGTGACCTGTCATGTTACGTGCATTGCCTAAGGTTGAATCGCGGCAGTTTGTTGTGTTTGTGTGCATCTGATAACATCCACTACCCACTCGTCGCTGTATGACCCGATAGTTGTTACGTACAGAAACGATTTCCCCGACTAGCATCGGTGATCACATATCTGTACTATGAGTATGCGAAAGGCTTAGTTGGAAAACTGTGCTTAGTTGTTTACACGCGCGTATGGGGTTTTCGAGACCAGTTTATGTTGTGTTAATGCCCGGGTGTCCTTTGGTGTAGCCCGGTACCACTACGACTACACGGATATAGAAAAGAGAGAGAAGGGGGTGACCATTTTACCCTTCTGATGCAGTGTTGATGATGCAGTGTATTCACTCCTATACACAGTGATCATCATACTTTAGGTTCCCTGACTCGACAACCGATAGGACACCCTTTTTCTATAGTTTCCCTCTTAACCACGTGTCTCAGATGTACCATTACCCCTGTTACCGGATGCACCACCGTCATTGAACGTTTAGGTTATTAGCCACGTGTTCCACGTGTATCGTTATGCGTGTGACTGGATCCATCACCATCTTTGACCGGTTTAGTCATTAACCCTGTTAGTGGCTGTACCCTTATACATGTGATCGGAAGCAGGGAATTCTTTGACTGGTTATAGTTAGTGAGCCTGTGTCTCGGATGTACCATTACACATGTGACCGGATGTGACGCCATATGTGACCAGTCTTAGCAAATAAGACGTAGTCTGGTTGTAGCAATAACCCATGTGTGATAGAGTGCGCCGCCATCTTTGGTCGGCTGTAACTATTGTCCATGTGTGTCGAGTGTACCTCTAGGTGCTATTGACCAATACAAAAATCAGTGTTCGAGGCGCTCCTGTCAGGGAAATTGCCGATAGTAAGGACATTACTTTCTGAACTTAGCAGTCGGCATAACGTCTTGATCATGTCATCGATCACTTTAACCATCATCATGTCACTACACATACCATACCCTACAATTTAAGTGATCATTCGACCACTTGATCACTACTTCACCAGTACTTGACCACTATTTTACCATGTCCTTACTTATTTTACCATCGCCGTTTCACTACACGTACCATACCCTATAATTTAAGTGGTCATTCGACTTCTTGACCACTACTTGACCACTATTTGAACACCACTTGACCAACTCTTGATTATCACCATGTCACTATACCTACTTTCACCGACAATTTAAGTAGTCACTCGACCATTTACCACTACTTGGCCACTACTTGAGCACGTCATCGATCACTTTAACCAACACAGGTTCACTACACGTACTTTCCCTTACAATTTAAGTGGTCACTCGACCATTTGACCAGTACTTGCCCGCTACTTGATCACTACCTGACAACGTCACTACTTAATTTATCCATCTCTGTTTCACTACACGTACCATACCCTACAATTTTCTCACTTGAGCGGTTGACCACTGGTTGAGCACTACTTGACCACTGCTTGACCACGTTGTCGACCATTTTACCATCACCGTTTCAATATACGTACTTTTCTCTACCTTTTAAGTGTTCATTCGACCACTTGACCACTGGTTTACCGCTACTTGACCATGTCATCGATCACTTTAACCACTACCATAATCTTAGGGACATCGTCCTCTACAATTTAAGTGGTCACTCGACCACTTGACCACTACTTGACCATTGGTTGACCACTACTTGACCACTAATTTACCACCCTTTAATCATCACCATATCATTATAACCACTTTTCCCTAAAATTTCCTCACTTGACCACTACTTGACCACCACTTGACCATTGCTTGACCACTAATTTACCACCCTTTAATCATCACCATATCATTACAACCACTTTTCCCTAAAATTTCCTCACTTGACCACTACTTGACCATCTGGTGACCACTAATTTACCATCCTTTAATCATCACCATATCATTACAACTACTTTTCCCTAAAATTTTCCTTGCTTGACCACTAATTTACCATCCTTTAACCATCACCATGTCGCTACGACCAATTTTCCCTAAAATTTTCCTTACTTGACCATTACTTTATTGCAGATAAGTCACACACCGAGCGTGTGAGACATAAGGTGGTGCATGATGGTGGAAATGACCACGTGTTCACATGCACCCACTGTGAACGGACATTTACAGCGAAAATTGGCCTTATCAGTCACATTCGCTACCGCCATATGTAAAAGTTATTATGCCTTTTTAAAGCACAAACTATCGACTGTCAAGACGGCAAGGTGCCAATGCTATGCTATATATATGGGATCGAATCTAGGAAAGGTGGTGGATTTTTCTCTGTCGGGAGCAGAAAGAAAACCCTAGCCTGCACTGTTCAGGGCTACTGTACTAGCCAGATGGCCTTTATACCTCAGGTTCAAGACTACCCCCCCCCCCCCCACCACATTTCCCCCCTGTTCCTCACTACAGGGTACTACAGGCAATAATGGCAGATGAATAAGCAGACAAACTGAGAATTATCTAACGGCAATGGAAATGTGGCTTCTGAGTAAAGTGCATAGAACACCATGGGCAGACAGAAAAACCAGTGAATAGTTCCACAGGAAACAAATCAAAACTGTAAACTGATCAGAGAAATTCAACGTAAACTGAAAAAAATGTTGGGCACGTAATGAGAATAAATAAACTAGAAAACTGTGACAATTAGCAAGATTGAAGTGAAAAGTACAAGGAGAAGACAGACAAATAAGTATCTAGATGACTTCGCCACATGGTATTGTCAAATAAGAACACAGCTTTTATAGACAAATGATCGTGTCAGATGGCACACCATTATAGTCCACGATTGTCCGCATGGCTCTGTGAGGGCGATGTTACGGGCGCAATTCGTAATATCGCATACCGCGTTCGAAACACACCTGCGGGTGATATGGCATACAAACCGCCGCGATGATTAACCCTCAATAGACAGATAATTCATGAAAACATATAAATATTGATTACTGCTGAGACGGAAACAAGACGTAAATATGTAAATATTAGCTAACACGTAATGGGATAAAGACAAGACATCCATAAATAAATATTCATTAGTACTCATGAGATGTGCAATATAATTGGTGGGGGTTGTGTTTCCAAACTTGCAGAAGAGTAATTGTGAGCACAAGTAAATAAATGTTCATTTAAAACTGAGGTGACAATATAATATACATAATATATATACACATATAATGTACATATACACATATAATGTAATAATACATAAGTAAATGATGCTTAACGCCCAAGAGACATAATGTGGACATTCTTATTAACACTCACAAAAATACATGAATAAACACTGATAAAATTCACGCGACACATGGCTGGTTGATTGATTGCTTATCTACCCTCTGAAAAACTTAATTTTACTTCTAGACCTAACGCATTGACTTTCCAGTCCTCTAGCCCGTTGAGTAGTGTTGGTAAAGAGACTTTTTTCGCGACTCGTTACAAAATACTACCTTTATGGGACTGTGTTGTCAAGCTCTTCTTCTACTCTTCAAGACCAAAAACTAGCGAGATCTCCAACACGGTACTGTAACTCCATATCAGGGGAGAATCATATTAGGATATGACCAGGTCTTGGTTCAGGTCAAATAAGGACTAGCTGGAATTAGATCTCGGCTGGTTCGTGGGTTTTATATGTTTGATTGATAGAAACAATATGCTTATCGTGTGTTGTTTAACACACAAAATAGTCGCATGTTAAAGGTCGCAGAAGCCATCATGATTAATCTACATAGGCCAGTTTTGTGCAAGCAGAAAGATATGATAGTCAGTGTAAAATTACTGTGTCAGACAATTGAAATTACTGTGCGAATATGTATATATGTCATCTTGAAGGGTTTATCTAATTACTTTATTTTATCTAATCTCATCTCATCATGTTCCTCTTGTACCTTGCGGTGTCGAGGTGAAGTATAAACATCGTAAGAATGCCCGATTATGAGCTTCATATATCGATATTCCCATGGACTCTGCTCCGTCCAACGTTTACGTGGTCGGCCTCTTCCTCTGTTTCCATCTAGTCTGTACATCATTGCTTGTTGTGGTATGCTGTTGACTGGTAACCACTTGCATAGCCAAACCATTCGACTTGCTGCTTTCTAATAAAATCTAGTGCTGCTTTAACCCCCACTTTAGTCCTGATTTCTTCATTTCTGATCTGATCTCTTCTTGATACGTTGAGTATTCTTCTCATGAACCTCATTTCTGTTATTGTGATTTTTCTTTTCTCTTTTTTTTCTGTCATTGTCCAGGTTTGGCATTGGTAGCATAGAGTTGGTAAGAAGATAGTGTTGTAAAGTGCTTTCTAGGTAGTTATTGATACATGTTTGTTCTTTAGTATTGGTAATATTCTTTAGTATTTGTCCAATGAGTTGATTAGCCTTATTGCACCTATTTTCGATCTCGTCTTCTGATCTGCCATTTTATGATATTAAAATC
>JACEFZ010023353.1:0-15651 GCA_014155875.1 Cepaea nemoralis
CTGAATGTCATTTGATGAAAGTGATGTGTCATCAATGTTGTAGAGTGTTGAGATACTTGTAGATTGTCTTCGTGCATTGAGTTTGTGGAACGCGAAAAGTGTTTGGAAAGAAGTAACTTGTATTGTAAAAAAAACTGTTGACGGACAAACTTACGACATACAATTACACTCAACGCCATACAAACCTAATCAACACTTAGTGACAAGCAGGCACACACCAACAAATAGACGCTAATTTATCTTCTTCCAAAATAAAAGCAGGTTTCTCCGTACCATCCGAAACCTTGCCGTAGAGGTCATTTGCGATTCGAAGTAACGACCCTACAGTTCCTAGCCCGATTTCCAACCGTTCTTCACGCATCCAGGGCACTTGAGTATAATTTTTTTCTTTTCGTATACTTTAAAAATGCATTTTTAGGCACATATCGTCATATAAACAGATTGTAAATTGTTGATTACTAACCACTTATAACATATTTTGTGTGGCTGGTATTTCATTGACATTTTTCCATCATGTCTTCATTATTTGATTCATTGATATGGGCATAAAGTTACAGTACATGGTGATGAACTAACACAATGGAGTGAGCAGAAATACGCAGAATACCTACTTGTTCAGGAGAAAATTACAGAACGCGAAGAAAGAGCAGCTGAAAGAGCTCTCTAAAGCAGGCAGAGGCAGAAGAACAGCCTTAAAGCAAGCCGAATTAGAACTGACAGCTAAGACAAAGCAAGCTGCGATAGATAATGAGTTGAAAAGGCTGAGATCGAGAAAGAAAACAGAGCTGAAGAAGGCAGAAATAGCAGCTCAGAGCAAAAGAGAAGAACTGGAGTTACAGTTGAAAATGAAAACAACTGGACACCTGAGACTGCGATTAACAAAGAGTCTAAGAAATCTGAAAGACTGGAGAAAGAAAACCAGTATAAGAAATATCAAGGTATTGTACGTAATTATACCTCGGGTGACTGCATCGCAGCTTTGCCCAAAATTTTGAAACTTTAATGGAACATTATCAAGTTCCACTGTCTGAATGGAATATTGTGTACATGAGGAGTTTGTCAGGGGAACCTCTTAAAGTTACTGAAACCATCCCCAAAGACCTCAGAAAGATTACCATATCTGAAATCTAAGATTATGGCACATTTTATGTTAGATGAGGCAGGTTACAGAGAACAATTCAGTAAATTGAGCCCAAAACCGACTCAAACGTTCTCTGACTACCTCTGCTTAGTCCGAGATATTTTCACCAAATGGACGTCAGCCGCTAAAATTGAGAAAAGTTATCAGAGATTGGAAGATCTAATCATTAGAGACAAAATTGTATCATCTATTCCTTCAGCCTTTGCTAAATTTTTGTTAGAAAATGAATGCTCCAGTGTGGATGAGATTGAAAGACGTGGTTCGGCTTACTACACAGCCAACAAACATTGCTTTGCTACTGAAGATACTAACATTAACTTGTAGCAGCGGCTAACTATGACAAACAACCCTATAGTAGGCAGAAACCTCGTAGGCCTACCTCTGAGAAGTTATATCATTGCAATTATTGTAAATATTCTCATCATCAGAGTGAGATGTGTGATAAAAACCCTCGCTACCAGACTTACCTACTACACAGGGTAAATCAACAAGATAAGGAGCGTAAATCCTTCAAAAGTTTGAGTAAAATGTTTCCTCTGTAAGGCGTACGGACACCATCGGAAAGATTGTGAGGGCAGGCATATGACCAACAAAGCAAATGCCGCCTTGTTTGATAGTTCCGCGTCTGAAGAAGAAGAGCCAGAGAAACATCCTGTGAACTCAGCACAGGCTTTTGACATATTCAGCGCAAACAAATGCTCTGTTTGTAACACTTTCTATGAAAATGGTATTTTAACATGCGGTCATACCATCCCTATTGCCAATGAAGAAGCTAATTTGGTAGTAGATTCTAAAGGCAGAATAATCATCCATCACGGATATGTGAATGGCGAACCGGCTACAGTCCTTCGCGATACAGGCAGCTCACTCATTGGTCTGAAAAGAACATTCATAATGCCTACAGACTATACAGGCAAGCACGTAACATGCAGAACATTCTCAGGCAATATTGAGAAATACCCATTAGCATGGGCATATATTGAAACACCTTTCCTCACTGGGAAAGTAAAGTGCGCCGCACTAACCAACCCAGTTTGCGATATAATTATTGGTAATTTACCTGAGGTAAATGATAAACCTCATGACATAACATCTGTATGTATTGATGATACCATAACATCACCATCAAATGTCATCATTGAAAATGTCACATCACCTATTGATTGTAAAGTAGCTAATGTAGCACTAAGTTCTCATGACATCATTGAAACTATTGTTCCATCATCATCATCTGATATCATTGAGTGTGTGAATGCAGTAGCAAGAGCTACTGCTAGAGTGCAAGATGAAATAAATCAAACTGAGGCGATACAATTACTCAGCCCAGTTTCACTACCTACTAACACCATGAAGGAAGCATTTGTAACAGCCCAAAAAGCTGATCCTTCATTGTCAAAATACTTTGACCTGATCGGCCGAAAGCCAAAAGTAACCAAGAATGCAAAATGGCATTTTGCTATGAAAAATGATATACTCACCAGGTATTACACCAGAGGTGACAATACCACAGAGCAAACTGTTTTGCCAACAAGTTATCGCAAGCAAGCCTTACATCTTGCACACGATATACCTCTTGCAGGACATATGGCATACGTTAAGACCAGATCAAGGTTATTGACTCAATTTCACTGGCCAAAATTTTGCAATGACATTAAAGAATATTGCAGAAGTTGTGACACCTGCCAGAAACTGGTTAAAAAAGGTAAACACCCACAGGCAAAGTTACAAGTTACCGACTTAGCCAGTCGACCTTTTGAAAAGCTATCGGTTGACATAGTGGGCCCTCTTAGTCATACAACAACTAGAGGGAATAAATTTATTCTAACTGTCATTGATCAATGTAGTCGCTGGCCAGAAGCTATTTCGTTAAAGAACATAACTGCCAATGACATAATGGAAGTGTTCTTCCATATTTTTTCTAGGATAGGTTTTCCAGATACTATCCAATCTGATAGGGGCACTCAGTTTATTGCCGCATCCACCCAAGCTTTCACCAAAATGCTGGGAGTGAAGCAGTGTTTCAATTCCCCCTACCATCCTCACAGTAGCGGAGTAATAGAAAAGTTTAACGGGGATCTTAAGCACATGCTTGCAAAAGTAACGCAAGAAACACCCCAACAACTGGGATGTATATCTACCAGCTATTCTTTTTGCTTATCGCGAGGTACCACATGCTAGTACCGGTTTCTCTCCTTTTGAACTTATCTATGGTGCCAAACCACGTGGCCCATTGACCATTTACCACCAAATGTTAACTGACTCTACACCAGTACTTAAACCCATATCATCATACTTATATGTGACATCATTGCGTGAAAGAATCATCAAATCTTGTGTTATTGCAAAGAATGCACTAAACCTATCTGGTGCTACTTATAGACAGTATGCTGACAAAGGTAACAGGACAATAACATTGACACCTGGACATTTCAATCTATTTCAATCTAATACAGTCTTAATCTCCCACTTTTTAACCTCCCACTGTTTCAATATCCAACTGTTTCAATATCCCACTGTTTCAATATCCAACTATTTCAATCTCATACAGTCTTAATCTCCCACTTTTTAATCTCCCACTGTTTCAATATCCAAATGTTTCAATCTCCCACTGTTTCAATCTCCCACTGTCTCAATCTCCAACTATTTAAATCTCCAACTGTCTCAATCTCCTACTGTCCCAATCTCTTACTATTTCAATCTCCCACTGTCTCAATCGCCAACTGTTTCAATTCCACCTGTCTCAATCTCCCACTGTTTCAATCTCCCACTGTTTCAATCTCCAATTATTTAAATCTCCAACTGTCTCAATCTCCCAATATTTACATCTCCCACTGTTTCAATCTCTCACTATTTCAATCTCCCACTATTTCAATCTCCCACTATTTCAATCTCCGTCTATTTCAATCTCCAACTATTTCAATCTCCCACTGTTTCAATATCCCACTGTTTCAATATCCAACTATTTCAATCTAATACAGTCAAAATCTCCCACTTTTTAATCTCCCACTGTTTCAATATCCAACTGTTTCAATCTCCCACTGTTTCAATCTCCAACTGTCTCAATCTCCCAATATTTACATCTCCCACTGTTTCAATCTCTCACTATTTCAATCTCCCACTATTTAAATCTCCGTCTATTTCAATCTCCAACTATTTCAATCTCCCACTGTTTCAATATCCCACTGTTTCATTATCCAACTATTTCAATCCAATACAGTCAAAATCTCCCACTTTTTAATCTCCCACTTTTTCAATATCCAACTGTTTCAATCTCCCACTGTTTCAATCTCCCACTGTCTCAATCTCCAACTATTTAAATCTCCAACTGTCTCAATCTCCTACTGTCCCAATCTCCTACTATTTCAATCTCCCACTATCTCAATCGCCAACTATTTAAATCTCCCACTGTTTCAGTCTTCCACTGTTTCAATCTCTAACTATTTATATCTCCAACTGTCTCAATCTCCCAATATTTCAATCTCCCACTGTTTCAATCTCTCACTATTTCAATCTCCCACTATTTCAATCTCCCACTATTTCAATCTCCGTCTATTTCAATCTCCAAATATTTCAATCTCCCACTGTTTCAATATCCAACTATTTCAATCTCATACAGTCTTAATCTCCCACTTTTTAATCTCCCACTGCTTCAACATCCAACTGTTTCAATCTCCCACTGTTTCAATCTCCCGCTGTCTCAATCGCCATCTATTTCAATCTCCAACTGTTTCAATCTCCCACTGTTTCAATCTCCACCTATTTAAATCTCCAACTGTCTCAATCTCCCACTTTTTAATCTCCCACTGTTTCAATCTCCACCTATTTAAATCTCCAACTATCTCAATCTCCCACTATTTCAATCTCTTACTGTTTCAATCTCTCACTATTTCAATCTCCCACTATTTTAATCTCCGTCTATTTCAATCTCCAACTTTTTCAATCTCCAACTGTTTCAATCTCCCACTGTTTCAATCTCCCACTGTTTCAATCTACCATTGTTCAATTTCTCACTGTTTCAATCTCTCACTATTTCCATCTCCCACTGTTTCAATCTTCCACTGCTTCAAGCTCCCACTGTTTCAATTTCAGTCTGTTTCTATCTCCTACTGTTACGGTATCCCATTATTTCGGTCTCCCAATGTATCAATATCCAACAGTTTTCCCAGTGACATAATCACAAGAGACAGAAGTAGCCGCCAAGATTATCTCTTCTTTATCCTTTGGTATCTTTGAAGTCGCCGACCATTTCCCCAGTGACATCATCACAAGAGACAGAAGTAGCCGCCAAGATTATCTCTTCTATATCCCTTGATATATTTAAAATCACCGGCCATTTCCCCAGTGACATCATCACAAGCGACAGAAGTAGCCGCCAAGATTATCCTTTCTTTATCTCTTGATATCTGTCAAGTAGCCGGCCATTTCCTCAGTGACATCATAGACGCCGACCGACAACGGCGGCTTCTGCTAAAAGAACTCACAAGTGATGGATGTAGCCACCAAGGATTATCGCTTTTATAACTCCTGGTGTGATGTCACTAAAGTAGCCGGCCATTACTCCAGCCATCTCGCCGGCACACACATCAAAGACACAGCCGATAACGTCGGCTTCTGCCAAAAGACACAACTGGTGATAGATCTATCCACCAGTGGTTACCCTCGTATGTATGGGCGGTGCTGATAACAACTTCCTTTGTCCAGCCCACTATATATACCAGAGAACTGCCAGTCTCAGCCTCATTCCATTGGGAATTGTCCAGAGTGTCTACCTCGGAATTCGGAGTATATTCTCGGATAGGAATTGTTTCATTTGGATTATTTTCTGACTCGGAGTCTACTGTGCGTGTGTTCACAAATGGCATCATCTAATGAGAATCCAGTGGAAGCAGATCTGCACGAGGAGTTCTTTACCGCACACCAGCTGTGTCGTGGTCCAGTTCTGGGCAGTGGGATGAGTGGAGACGTGGTTCTAGCCACTTCACTGACTGATCCTTCACTCAGGCGAGCTGTGAAGACCCTCTCATTGCTGACTCCTGATGGAGGCATTAGAAACATGAAGCTGTTCTCTCAAGAGGTCACGGTTTTACAGCGGCTGTCTCATCCACATGTCATCAAGCTTGTGTCAGCGGCACTGTATCCTGGATACTTGGTCATCTGTACCGACTACTGCACTAATGGAACCTTGACCACCAAACTGGACACCATGCCCTTAGCTTTGTGTGAGAAGTACTTTCTCCAGACGGCCTGCGCTGTGCGATATCTCAATGATAAGCAGAGAATAGTGCACAACGATATCAAACCTGACAATGTTTTCATCGATGCGAGAAACGACGTGGTTCTTGGAGACTTTGGATTGTCACTGTCCTTTCCTCCAGGCATCATGATTCCTACGAAAGGCATGGGTGGCAGCCGGCGCTTCAATGCTCCAGAAAAGGTGTCCCGCACATTGGTGGATGCTTCTAAGCTGGACATGTACTCTCTGGGCGTGCTTCTCTGGTGCATGCTGTTGAAGAGAGAGCCGTCCTCCTACAAGGTCTACCAGTGTCTGGAGGACTCTCAACTGATGTCTGGCATCCCGGAACCCATGTGTTGGTGCCTCATGTCTACGCTACAGATGGACCCAGATCAGAGGCTTTCAGCGGCTGCATTACTAAAAATCCTCCACAGCATTGGCTTCTACAGCAGCCTCATTGACAGCCTGTGAGTACACATTTGTTTTCATATTTCACATTCTCTACTAACTAACCTCTGTCAGTATACATTTGGGTCGCATGTTTCCGTATTTCACATTCTCTAATAACTAACCTCTGTCACTATACATTTGTGTTGCATGTTTCAATATTTCACATTCTCTAATAACTAACCTCTGTCATTATACACTGTGTCGCATACTTCCATATTTCACATTCTCTAATACCTAACCTCTGTCAGTATACACTGGTTTTGCATGTTTGAATATTTTACATTCACTAATAACTAACCTCTGTCAGTATACACTTGTCGTTGCATGTTTCCATATTTCACATTCTGTAATAACTAACCTCTGTCCTCTAGCATGACTCTGTCAGTGTACACTTGTGTTGCATGTTTCTATCGTCCACCAACCCCAGGTAAACGATATCACACGCCCCTCCCATCTCTCGGGCAGTGAGATCCTATACCTCGCCTTCTCGGATAAGGGCGTAAAGCCGGAGGTCCCGTGTGCAAGTTGTGCACGTTAAACATCCCACGGCAGTTGGAAATCGCAAAGAGTAGGCCGTCAGGTCGCTGCCCTGGCAAAATTGTTAGTAATGACAACCAGTCAGTGTTAGATCTGCCTACAGGAAGCTTCTTCTGCTGCTTCTTGTGTTCTTCTCTCTGCCCTGACTAGGTCGTCGACTTCCCAACACACTTACCAAGCCATCCCACCTGTTTCTGCCTCCCGTCATGCCCTCCCAATGTTATTCACCTCTTTCTGTCATTCTCTTCTCCGTGTGTTTAATTCTCCCTCTGTTTCAATCTGCCACTGTTTCAATCTGCCACTGTTTCATCTCCCACTGTTTCAATCTCCCACTGTTTCAATCTCCCTCTGTTTCAATTGCCCACTGTTTCCAATTCCCACTATTTATATCTCCCACTGTTTCAATCTCCCACTGTTTCATCTCCCTCTGTTTCAATCCACCTCTTTTTCAATCGCCCACTGTTTCCGTCTCCCACTGTTTCAATCTCCCACTGTTTCAATATCCCACTGTTTCAATATCCAACTATTTCAATCTCATACAGTCTTAATCTCCCACTTTTTAATCTCCCACTGTTTCAATATCCAAATGTTTCAATCTCCCACTGTTTCAATCTCCCACTATCTCAATCTCCAACTATTTAAATCTCCAACTGTCTCAATCTCCTACTGTCCCAATCTCTTACTATTTCAATCTCCCACTGTCTCAATCGCCAACTGTTTCAATTTCCACCTGTCTCAATCTCCCACTGTTTCAATCTCCCACTGTTTCAATCTCCAATTATTTAAATCTCCAACTGTCTCAATCTCCCAATATTTACATCTCCCACTATTTCAATCTCCCACTATTTCAATCTCCGTCTATTTCAATCTCCAACTATTTCAATCTCTCACTGTTTCAATATCCCACTGTTTCAATATCCAACTATTTCAATCTAATACAGTCTTAATCTCCCACTTTTTAACCTCCCACTGTTTCAATATCCAACTGTTTCAATATCCCACTGTTTCAATATCCAACTATTTCAATCTCATACAGTCTTAATCTCCCACTTTTTAATCTCCCACTGTTTCAATATCCAAATGTTTCAATCTCCCACTGTTTCAATCTCCCACTGTCTCAATCTCCAACTATTTTAATCTCCAACTGTCTCAATCTCCTACTGTCCCAATCTCTTACTATTTCAATCTCCCACTGTCTCAATCGCCAACTGTTTCAATTTCCACCTGTCTCAATCTCCCACTGTTTCAATCTCCCACTGTTTCAATCTCCAATTATTTAAATCTCCAACTGTCTCAATCTCCCAATATTTACATCTCCCACTGTTTCAATCTCTCACTTTTTCAATCTCCCACTATTTCAATCTCCCACTATTTCAATCTCCGTCTATTTCAATCTCCAACTATTTCAATCTCCCACTGTTTCAATATCCCACTGTTTCAATATCTAACTATTTCAATCTAATACAGTCTTAATAAAACACTTTTTAATCTCCCACTGTTTCAATATCCAACTGTTTCAATCTCCCACTGTTTCAATCTCCCACTGTCTCAATCTCCAACTGTCTCAAACTCCTACTGTCCCAATCTCCTACTATTTCAATCTCCCACTGTCTCAATCTCCCAATATTTCAATCTCCCACTGTTTCAATCTCTCACTATTTCAATCTCCCACTATTTCAATCTCCCACTATTTCAATCTCCGTCTATTTCAATCTCCCACTGTTTCAATATCCCACTGTTTCAATCTCCAACTATTTAAATCTCCAACTGTCTCAATCTCCTACTGTCCCAATCTCGTACTATTTCAATCTCCCACTGTCTCAATCGCCAACTATTTCAATCACCCAATGTTTCAATCTCCCACTGTTTCAATCTCTAATTATTTAAATCTCCAGCTGTCTCAATCTCCCAATATTTCAATCTCCCACTGTTTCAATCTCTCACTATTTCAATCTCCCACTATTTCAATCTCCCACTATTTCAATCTCCGTCTATTTCAATCTCCAAATATTTCAATCTCCCACTGTTTCAATATCCCACTGTTTCAATATCCAACTATTTCAATCTCATACAGTCTTAATCTCCCACTTTTTAATCTCCCACTGCTTCAATATCCAACTGTTTCAATCTCCCACTGTTTCAATCTCCCACTGTCTCAATCTCCACCTATTTAAATCTCCAACTGTCTCAATCTCCCACTTTTTAATCTCCCACTGTTTCAATCTCCACCTATTTAAATCTCCAACTATCTCAATCTCCCACTATTTCAATCTCTTACTGTTTCAATCTCTCACTATTTCAATCTCCCACTATTTTAATCTCCGTCTATTTCAATCTCCAACTTTTTCAATCTCCAACTGTTTCAATCTCCCACTGTTTCAATCTCCCACTGTTTCAATCTACCATTGTTCAATTTCTCACTGTTTCAATCTCTCACTATTTCCATCTCCCACTGTTTCAATCTTCCACTGCTTCAAGCTCCCACTGTTTCAATTTCAGTCTGTTTCTATCTCCCACTGTTACGGTATCCCATTATTTCGGTCTCCCAATGTATCAATATCCAACAGTTTTCCCAGTGACATAATCACAAGAGACAGAAGTAGCCGCCAAGATTATCTCTTCTTTATCCTTTGGTATCTTTGAAGTCGCCGACCATTTCCCCAGTGACATCATCACAAGAGACAGAAGTAGCCGCCAAGATTATCTCTTCTATATCCCTTGATATATTTAAAATCACCGGCCATTTCCCCAGTGACATCATCACAAGCGACAGAAGTAGCCGCCAAGATTATCCTTTCTTTATCTCTTGATATCTGTCAAGTAGCCGGCCATTTCCTCAGTGACATCATAGACGCCGACCGACAACGGCGGCTTCTGCTAAAAGAACTCACAAGTGATGGATGTAGCCACCAAGGATTATCGCTTTTATAACTCCTGGTGTGATGTCACTAAAGTAGCCGGCCATTACTCCAGCCATCTCGCCGGCACACACATCAAAGACACAGCCGATAACGTCGGCTTCTGCCAAAAGACACAACTGGTGATAGATCTATCCACCAGTGGTTACCCTCGTATGTATGGGCGGTGCTGATAACAACTTCCTTTGTCCAGCCCACTATATATACCAGAGAACTGCCAGTCTCAGCCTCATTCCATTGGGAATTGTCCAGAGTGTCTACCTCGGAATTCGGAGTATATTCTCGGATAGGAATTGTTTCATTTGGATTATTTTCTGACTCGGAGTCTACTGTGCGTGTGTTCACAAATGGCATCATCTAATGAGAATCCAGTGGAAGCAGATCTGCACGAGGAGTTCTTTACCGCACACCAGCTGTGTCGTGGTCCAGTTCTGGGCAGTGGGATGAGTGGAGACGTGGTTCTAGCCACTTCACTGACTGATCCTTCACTCAGGCGAGCTGTGAAGACCCTCTCATTGCTGACTCCTGATGGAGGCATTAGAAACATGAAGCTGTTCTCTCAAGAGGTCACGGTTTTACAGCGGCTGTCTCATCCACATGTCATCAAGCTTGTGTCAGCGGCACTGTATCCTGGATACTTGGTCATCTGTACCGACTACTGCACTAATGGAACCTTGACCACCAAACTGGACACCATGCCCTTAGCTTTGTGTGAGAAGTACTTTCTCCAGACGGCCTGCGCTGTGCGATATCTCAATGATAAGCAGAGAATAGTGCACAACGATATCAAACCTGACAATGTTTTCATCGATGCGAGAAACGACGTGGTTCTTGGAGACTTTGGATTGTCACTGTCCTTTCCTCCAGGCATCATGATTCCTACGAAAGGCATGGGTGGCAGCCGGCGCTTCAATGCTCCAGAAAAGGTGTCCCGCACATTGGTGGATGCTTCTAAGCTGGACATGTACTCTCTGGGCGTGCTTCTCTGGTGCATGCTGTTGAAGAGAGAGCCGTCCTCCTACAAGGTCTACCAGTGTCTGGAGGACTCTCAACTGATGTCTGGCATCCCGGAACCCATGTGTTGGTGCCTCATGTCTACGCTACAGATGGACCCAGATCAGAGGCTTTCAGCGGCTGCATTACTGAAAGTTCCTCCACAGCATTGGCTTCTACAGCAGCCTCATTGACAGCCTGTGAGTACACATTTGTTTTCATATTTCACATTCTCTACTAACTAACCTCTGTCAGTATACATTTGGGTCGCATGTTTCCGTATTTCACATTCTCTAATAACTAACCTCTGTCACTATACATTTGTGTTGCATGTTTCAATATTTCACATTCTCTAATAACTAACCTCTGTCATTATACACTGTGTCGCATACTTCCATATTTCCAACTATTTCAATCTCATACAGTCTTAATCTCCCACTTTTTAATCTCCCAATGTTTCAATATCCAACTGTTTCAATCTCCCACTGTTTCAATCTCCCACTGTCTCAATCGCCAACTATTTCAATCTCCAACTGTCTCAATCTCCCACTGTTTCAATCTCCCACTGTTTCAATCTCCCACTGTTTCAATCTCCCACTGTTTCAATCTCCCACTATTTCAATCTCCCACTGTTTCAATCTCCCACTGTTTCAATCTCCCACTGTTTCAATCTCCCACTATTTCAATCTTCCACTATTTCAATCTCTCACTATTTCAACCTCACACTGTTTCAATCTCCCACTATTTCAATCTCCAACTATTTCAGTCTCCAACATTCTCAATCTCCCACTTTTTAAACTCCCACTGTTTCAATCTCCCACTGTTTCAATCTCCCACTGTTTCAATCTCCCACTGTTTCAATCTCCAACTGTTTCAATCTCCAGCTGTTTCAATCTCCAGCTGTTTCAATCTCCCACTGTTTCAATCTCGACCTATTTAAATCTCCACCTATTTAAATCTCCAACTGTCTTAATGTCCCTCTGTTTCAATCTCCCACTTTTTCAATCTCCCACTATTTATATCTCCAACTATCTCAATCTTCCACTATTTCAAACTCCCACTGTTTCATGTCAGGGTCTTATATGTAAGTAATAGTGTAAGTGCGGGTATGTAAGCGAGAGTCAGTGTAAGCATAGCTGAGGTCAAGGGCAGTAGGAGACACCACGGCTTGGCTGACGGAAGGTCAGGCAAGAAGTCCGTGGACAGACCCACGTGATGTGGGAAGGTCAAGGAGGAGGGAGTCAGTGTGTGTGAGACAGCGAATAGAGACGGACGTGTGGAGATCTAGAGAGTGATAGAACGATCGAACGATAGTGTTGTGACGGATAGATGGAGATGAACGTTGTGTATTGATATTCGAGGAATGTACTAACTGTGATATGTGCGAGATGATGTGAGACTGTGATTGCGAATGGTCATACGGGCGACAGTGTAAATATCACCCATGTGAGCGAACGTTTGGCTGCTTGTGTCGAATGATTGCTTGAGCGTGCAGTGCGACCATATTGTCATCCTGTAGTATAATGTAATAAAGGTTGTTCAGGAAATAGCTCGTGCGAGTTTCCGATTGCAGTCATGTGTTATTAGTATATGTGTCGTAGATGTTGTAATTTGCCTGTCCAGTCCAGTGAGCTAGAATGAGAAAAATAGTTAGGACTCTGACAGGTATAATGGTGTCAGAAGTACACACGAACTACATTCCCAAGTAAAATGCATAAAAGAACGCTACTTATGTAAAGAAGAAGATCAATTGCATAATTTTGTAAAAAGTTGTAAATCGGAGATTTGTTAATAAAATCAGAACGAAAATAACATCATTTCTTTCCACAGCAGGTTTCAATTCTACAAAGCGACCGACGTAACCAGAACAGGTCAACGGTAACCAGCACAAGAATCACGGTCCTGTACATCAAGCGTTCGAGTAAACAGCAGATAAAGATAAGTTGATTAATTTTGATTGCTAATTTCCCAAATAAGCAGTCTTCGAGTTGCTTGTATAAAAGTCATCATTGGGGTAGTTAAAGATTAATTAACAAAAAATGATGTCGGATGATGAAGATCAATCACATTTCTGGGGCACAAATCAGTACAGAAAGTTGCTAGATTTTTTTTGAGGGTACACGGGCACAAGACTGTCAGAGTCCGATAGGGGACAGCGATGCAGGGACATCGTTACGACCGCCAGGCGACTTAGCTCCCAGTAAGGGATGCAACAACTTCGTTGCGCCGCCAGGCAAATAGGAGTTACCGGCCTGCGAGATCGCTGGCTGACCAGCGGTCAGGCCGCCAACGCAAGACGCACGCCTGCCACGTGACGCCACGTCAGGCAGGAGGCAAGTTGCGAACCAGGTCCAGACAGCTCTGGGACACGGAACATGACGGACGTGTAATTGAGAGAAAGGCGTTGTATGGTTTCTGTATTGAAAGGCGAGTGTCTGGACATCTTGCGAGTCAGACTTGTGAACTGTATTGTGGATGTAAGTTGTAAAGTATCCATTATATATATTTGTGATCATCGTTCTGTATTTGATATGTTAATAAATCCATCGAACGATGTGTCGTTGAGTCTTACGTCAAATCACGTTGTATTTGTACTGTCTCACACTTGTTAGGAAAGCGAGCCAAGTTTAAGACCCTGACATGTGTGAACGTGGAGGGCTCGTTCCGCTTTAATTTACTTATATTTGAACGTGAATAGCTCGTCCTTGTTGAACGTGAAGGTCTCGTCCAGCTTTAATTTAGTTAGATTTAAACTTAAATGTGATCATGAAAGGCTCATTTTGATTGTTACTACATTATTTAAACATGTGTAAGACCATTTGTAAACGTACAATGCATACATTTTGTTTGATCCTGTAAGCGTGTAAAACATTTGTGATTTGTGAAACTTGTCACCGTTTTGACCTTGTCGACATTGTGATCTTGTCGCCATTTTGACCTTGTCGCCATCTTGTAAACTTGATGTCTATGTCCTTACTGAATGTCATCTTGATGTAAGTGATGTGTCATCAATGTTGTAGAGTGTTGAGATACTTGTAGATTGTCTTCGTGCATTGAGTTTGTGGAACGCGAAAAGTGTTTGGAAAGAAAGTAACTTGTATTGTAAAAAAAACTGTTGACGGACAAACTTACGACATACAATTACACTCAACGCCATACAAACCTAATCAACACTTAGTGACAAGCAGGCACACACCAACAAATAGACGCTAATTTATCTTCTTCCAAAATAAAAGCAGGTTTCTCCGTACCATCCGAAACCTTGCCGTAGAGGTCATTTGCGATTCGAAGTAACGACCCTACAGTTCCTAGCCCGATTTCCAACCGTTCTTCACCGCATCCAGGGCACTTGAGTATAATTTTTTTCTTTTCGTATACTTTAAAAATGCATTTTTAGGCACATATCGTCCATATAAACAGATTGTAAATTGTTGATTACTAACCACTTATAACATATTTTGTGTGGCTGGTATTTCATTGACATTTTTCCATCATGTCTTCATTATTTGATTTCATTGATATGGGCATAAAGTTACAGTTACATGGTGATGAACTAACACAATGGAGTGAGCAGAAATACGCAGAATACCTACTTGTTCAGGAGAAAATTACAGAACGCGAAGAAAGAGCAGCTGAAAGAGCTCTAAAGCAGGCAGAGGCAGAAACAGCCTTAAAGCAAGCCGAATTAGAACTGACAGCTAAGACAAAGCAAGCTGAGATAGATAATGAGTTGAAAAAGGCTGAGATCGAGAAAGAAACAGAGCTGAAGAAGGCAGAAATAGCAGCTCAGAGCAAAAGAGAAGAACTGGAGTTACAGTTGAAAATGAAACAACTGGACACTGAGACTGCGATTAACAAAGAGTCTAAGAAATCTGAAAGACTGGAGAAAGAAAACCAGTATAAGAAATATCAAGGTATTGTACGTAATTATACCTCGGGTGACTGCATCGCAGCCTTTACCCAAAATTTTGAAACTTTAATGGAACATTATCAAGTTCCACTGTCTGAATGGAATATTGTGTACATGAGGAGTTTGTCAGGGGAACCTCTTAAAGTTACTGAAACCATCCCCAAAGACCTCAGAAAAGATTACCATTATCTGAAATCTAAGATTATGGCACATTTTATGTTAGATGAGGCAGGTTACAGAGAACAATTCAGTAAATTGAGCCCAAAACCGACTCAAACGTTCTCTGACTACCTCTGCTTAGTCCGAGATATTTCACCAAATGGACGTCAGCCGCTAAAATTGAGAAAAGTTATCAGAGATTGGAAGATCTAATCATTAGAGACAAAATTGTATCATCTATTCCTTCAGCCTTTGCTAAATTTGTTAGAAATGAAAAAGGGGATGAGAGAAAAGTTTTTCCAAAAAAAAA